>JAODJU010000040.1:27548356-27566495 GCA_026776725.1 Gnathonemus echidnorhynchus
TTCACTTCATGTTTTTAGAGATTAAAAATGTAAACAAGAATCTCTAGTTTTCATTCTTGCTTTTACTTTTACTTTTTAATACACAAGTACAATTTTAATGCAGTACTTTTTTACTTTTACTCAAGTGTGATTCTGGCTGAATACTTTTACCTTTAATTGAGTAAAATTTTCACTCATTACTTGTACTTTCACTTGAGTAACATTTTTGAGTACTTTTTGAGTACTTCCTATAAATTTAGGGATAGGAATTCTATATGTGCAGTTATTTGTGAACAAGGTCAAATGCACAGTTTTATCACTATTAATATGCATATACACCCTACTACATTGGTTTGTTGGGATCTGCTATTAGGACAAAACCAACCGGGAGCATTTTGAATGATACTCTCCACGTAGACATGGGAAATGGAGTGCTCCGCCGATCCATACCACCTCGATAGTTCGATTGTTTGGCTCTGCGGTACTCCATTTCCCACAATGCAGCTACAAATGTCACAACTTCCGATCAGAGAGTCGTATTATTTCCGAAGAGCACATGTTGTGTTGTCTTATAGTACTGTTAGCTTAAAAAGGAGTTCTAATTACTTGATTGTAAGATGCCAAAAGTCAAATCAGCAAAGAAAAGTAGACAACACCAGGAAGTGAAAAGTCAAGGTAAGTTACTAAAACGATCAGTTAATAACGTGAGCCGGTATTATGTTTATAAACCGTGTCGCTTTCATTAACTTTAAAAACACCATGGACCATGACTATCGCGCTAATAATCGTAATTTGTGTATTATGGATAACTGGCCATATATATTTTCGTGTAAATGAGCAAGAAAATGAAATGTCACCGTGAGAGTTTGATTAATTAACTGCTATTACTCGTATCTTGTAATTGAGCACAAATGTTGACAATAGATAGAATTTTAAAATGTCGATTTAATTAGAAATTATCCAATGCTTTTATTAAGGAATTATGTTCAACACTGGCATTGGGCAACACATTCTGAAGAATCCCTTAGTGGTCAACAGCATTATCGAAAAGGTAAGTAGAACATCTGCATTTTGTTTAATATTTCACATCTGTTTGGGTATTGTTTTGTTTTCTTGTGCTGTTTCGCGGTGTGTAATATCAAGCCAAACGATTTCTGTCTTTTCATTTTACATTATATTTACACTTATTTATTTAACTGGCACTTTTATCTGAAGAGATGTGCATTTGAGAAAGCAGGGTCAGCCAGACCTGGTGCAGTTTGGGGTTAAGTGCAGTGCTCAAGGGCCCAGTCGTGATGAAGCAGGGTTATAAGGGGGGCAGAATCCAAACCCACAGTCACACACCACTCCCCTGCTTTAGCAGATAACCATAAAGACATAAACTCACTGTTTCATTTGTTAAAATGCATAATTTAGATCGATTTAAAATTATTATTTCATTTCCAGGCAGCCCTTAGGCCAACAGATGTGGTTCTGGAAGTTGGACCTGGTACCGGAAACATGACAGTCAAACTGCTGGAGAAGGCAAAAAAGGTAATACAATAAGAAGTATGATGAATAGGGTCTGTAATAATGCAGTCCTGCCATACCTACATGGAGGTCATGGATTTTAACTTCAGTTTCTTTTCTCTTCACAGGTAGTTGCTTGTGAAGTAGATACCAGACTTGTGGCTGAACTTCAGAAGAGAGTTCAATGCACGTGAGTACAGTGGTAGTTTGTTACTGGGCTGTACAACAGCAAGACATATGTCAGGATGCCAGGAAATCACCCCAGGGTTTTATTAAATTATGCTCTGCACAGAAATGGGGAAACTTTAACAAAAAAAGACTTGGCATGGTACTGACCCCATAACCACCTGGATATCCATTATTCTGTTCTGTCTGCTTAACGAGGACCAGCTGTGGAGAACCTGAAGCCTCTCTCTGGCAGTGTATGGCACAAAGCTGGGCTGCACCCTGGCACGCACCCTATGCACAATTTGTAGACGCCTGTTAGTGTAATGGCATATTTTCATACTTCTGGAGGAAATGCACAGAACACAGGGGGAACCTGGAAAGGCCACTCAGGTGGGAGTTGAACCCCCCCGCCCTGTAGCTATCAGGCAGCAGTACACTGAGCCCTCATGCTGCATACCACCTGGATGTGCTGCCCTTACAAGGCATGCTCACTTATCTTGATTGCAAAGAGGGCCGCTTCAGTTCCTTTGTTGAAACCTCTTGTTTTACAGGCCTTTGCAGACGAAGCTCCAGATCTTAGTCGGGGATGTTCTGAAGACAGATCTGCCCTTTTTTGACATTTGCGTGGCTAATTTGCCTTATCAGGTATGCAGTGTTTTCATTTCCAGTGTCATTTAATACTTTATATTAATTCCAGTCATTTTAAATTATGTTCTAGTTTGTGTTAATTATATGTTCAATAAATCATCAGCATTCCTCTGCTCTCTGTATGCAGTTCATGTTGATGCATTCCTTGGTTGATCTAAATATTTTTTTTTTCCCAGTATTTGCATTAAAATATCCTATCTGCTTTATTCCTTGTTTGTGAATCTTAGTATCCCATGCACATTCAATAATATACAGCAGGGCTATTCAAATCACGATCCTCAAGGGCCGGACACTGCTGTTTTTCCAGCTTTCCTTTACATGAGAGCCAGTTGTGAAGCCCCTGGCCAATTAGAG
Organism: Gnathonemus echidnorhynchus; assembly: GCA_026776725.1. NCBI lineage: Eukaryota > Metazoa > Chordata > Actinopteri > Osteoglossiformes > Mormyridae > Gnathonemus > Gnathonemus echidnorhynchus. The sequence goes on from JAODJU010000040.1 coordinate 27,551,015, forward strand.
TCAGAAATTATTAAGCTAACTACCTGGGAGTCTTGAAAACAAGGCCTGGATGGGGGGGGGAGGGGGGGTGTACAGTATAGAATTTAGCAGAAGTGATAAATTGTTGGCACACAACACAACAAGGAAATGTGCCCTCTGTGCTTAACCCCTACGTGACATGGCAGTGGGCAGCTGTGATTTAGCGCCCGTGGAGCCGTGCATGGGGGCAGTACCATGCTGGTCAGGGATTCGAACCAGCAACCTTTTAATCATAAGTACACTTCCCTAATAATTAGGCCACCACTGCCCCTAATCTACAAACTTGATTTCTAATAAAAATGCAATATGTGGTGTTTTGTGTCATTTCTGATCGTGGTTAACAAGAAAACGCCGACCTTAACTTTGATGGAGAACCATTTTCAGGGGAGAAGAAAACCAAAAAGTTTGGCGACAACATTGATTGATGTTTCGCTGCTTGCAATTTATTCCAGATATCATCGCCGTTTGTGTTTAAGCTGCTGCTTCACAGGCCGTTTTTCAGGTAGGAAATCAAACACAGGTTACAGAAAATCCCTCTTTTAAGCTCATCATTAAATTCATGGTCAGATGTGTAAGATGAAACGCTGTAATTAGTATCCATTTTAAAGGGATCTGCATTGCATTCAGTTATTTGGCTGTCCATCACAACACAGCTGATAACCTGTATTCCTGTTATGACTTCATGAAAGGTGCGCGGTGCTGATGTTCCAGAGAGAGTTTGCCTTGCGCTTGGTGGCCACGCCTGGAGATAAACTCTACTGCAGGTTGTCCATTAACACGCAGCTGCTGGCTCGTGTCGACCACCTCATGAAGGTCTGGAATCCACAGTGACCATCCGGGAGATAAGACTGCACATGATATAAAGCTTAGCTTTTGTCATTTTTCCTCTACTTGTTCATGTTACGCACTGGAAGTGTGGATCAGAAATGAAGTGGTTCCGTACCTCGGCCTTTTGACGTTAGTCGGCTTGGCAGAGGACGCTGAGGAGCATGGCTAATTGCGTTTCAGGTTCTGATTTTTTTTTGCCTGGAGTGAGAGTTTTGCATAAGGCCAAACCATCTCTGCTGTTGTGTTTAAAACAGGTGGGGAAGAATAACTTCCGCCCTCCACCCAAAGTTGAGTCAAGTGTAGTTCGAATAGAGCCCAAGAATCCTCCGCCTTCCATCAACTTCCAGGTGCGTCCAGGCCACGGTGCGCGGGATTGGTCAGAAATGTGCCTGTCGTGGGGTTACAGGAAGAGGTTTATTGAAGGCCTCCCTCTGGTCTCTTCCTGCAGGAATGGGATGGTCTTGTCAGAATTGCGTTTGTAAGAAAGAACAAAACCCTTAGTTCTGCATTCAAGTAAGTTAATGCTTTTAACATCAGCTCACCCATATTTTTGAATACTTGTTCAATTTTATCTTATAAAGTCAAGCTCAGAATTTTTAAATTAATTTACCACATTGTGAGTCTAAACGATAAGCATCCTTTAAGTGCGGGGTGACTGTAGTGCTTGTTTTGTTATATTACAAATGTGGTCTTTTTAAAATTGCTGTAGGTTAAGAGACAAGCAGAAAGTCATTTGTAACGTGATGGTAAATGCCTTCTGTTTCAGGTCTTCTGCTGTTGAGCAGCTGTTGGAGAAGAACTACAGAATTCACTGTTCTGTGCATGGCATTGTGGGTACACATTCCTACCAGTCTGCTTTAATAGGTGGTGGGGGGAATAAATGTACTGTTATTGATTTTCATTATCATTGTCATTTTAATTGCTATAATGTTGAGGGATCAGAGAAAAAAAAAAAATCATGGTCATGAACTTTTTTTCTTACAGTATATTCGATTACTAAGTGGGAGTTTTTGGCCTTTTAAAAACAGGAAATCCCACCAGATTTCAGCATCGGAAAGAAGATTGAGTCTGTTCTTCAGGAGGCTGAGTTCAGTGAGAAGCGAGCTCGCTCCATGGACATCGATGACTTTATGGTGTAAGTGATCCCAAAGATTTTAAACTCCATTCCCAGCCTGAGGTAGGAGACGCCTAATGGAACTGAGTGACTCTTGTCAGTCTTAGCATGTCTGATTTATGGTTCACTTCATGCTGCTGTGTTATTCAGAAGCTTCCGATTTGGATTGTAAAACATTTATAAGCACAGTTAACCAAAATCTCTATTGACCTTCTCGGTAACTTTTCCTACTGATGATGATGAACTGTATCCGCACTTTTACCCAAAGCAGCTTTAATCCCAACATCTGCTACCTCCTCACAAAGACCTCAGTGCATTAATGCACATTTGAAGCCTAAGTGAAGACAAACGCTTCATCACATACGCCCCAACATTATTATCCTGTTAAAAATAGCCAGTGATCTCTAATACTAGTCAGGACATGAGGACTCCAATCTTTGATCACAGCTGATGATAGTGATATCAAACTACTTATAAACCCCTTTTTCATCTCTGAATGACTTGTCCTTCATCCACAGGCTCCTCCATGCTTTCAACTCTGCTGGGATCCACTTCTCATAGCAGGATGTAGAGCAGGATGTTGAGCAGGATGTAGAGAGCTCCGTAATCATCCCTGAGATGTGGACCTGTCAGTGTTGGCCGTTTGCAGCCGCGAGCACATGCATCATGTGCATGGGAAGAGCCCGATTTCTGTGGGACTTATCTGCTGTGATGGGTTCAGCATGGTGTCACTTTGTATATTCCTTTACATTAGCAATACAGACATTAATGCTCCCTGTCATATGTACGGAAATCATCATATGGTGGCTTTTAAGGGGGGGAAAAAAAAGCTTGGGGGATATTATGTATTGTAGATTAAAACCAGAAAGTGCTATTTTAAACTCTTTCTGGTCATGTCCAGAGTTGTTTTTCCAAAACACGAGGCCTGTATTTCCCCTTTCCCTTCCAAAGGAATTATTTCAGAACAATTACTCCCTGCTTTTAACAGCCGACCTTTCACATCTGTGTGCTAATCCTGAATGCCATTTTACCCAAGTTTGAAGAAGGCCTCTAACCCTCTGTGGGATGGTCTCCTTCCCAGCACTGTTATATACATCAGAGCTAAATATACAGCCCTGAACCAAATAATCACCATCAACGCAACCTGAAAGAAAAATGTGATTAATTTCTATAGGTGTGAGGAAAAAGGAAGTTTTGAGATGGTGAAATATTAGATGCATCAGCAGCCAATACGTCTGAATATGGTATATGGTCCCCATGGTTACACCTAAAGGAGCAAGCGTTCCATCATGTGTCTAAGCGTCAGTTCAAGGTTGAGTGTACAGAAATGTTTTATCACGTTCTTATCTTACCATTGAAACATTTGCATGAGAAAACAGTGACTAGACCTTTGTGTTGACAGATGATGTAGCATATTAATGAATGTTTTCAGTACATCCTAAATTCAGTTTCCATATGTAATAAATTCAACCCTTCACCATAAACTCATGGCAATTGCTGTAATTTTTTAGGCCACAATGCTGCTTTTCTACCCAGCAGCGCTCAAGTGAAGTAAACATCGAAATTGGACTTATGAAGGGTTTGCATTCTCCCTACCTGCTCGTGGCTGCACTAGCCTATTCGGGAAGGTGGCCAGTTCCCTAAGGGCTGGACACCCCCTTGCTGCCTCTCCCCAGGGAGCCTGGCTCTGGTTGCTCATGCTTGTCCATCAAGTCTCTCAAAGGAAATTCCAAGGACCTCGGTAGACATGCATGCAGTCAAACTGGCATAACCACCCGTGAAGATGATTCTTCACTTTAAATGTATCTCTGACGCTGTTTCATTTAGCTCTGAAATAAAGGAATAAGGAGTAAAACTGCTTTTCAAAGGCTTTCCCCTGATCTTTGAGATTGGATGTAACTGGGAGATTGACCGGCCAATCATGTTGCAGGATTCCTGACATGTGCTCCCGCTGGCTTGCAGATGCACCTCCACCATGCAGGTAAAGTGTCAGGTGACCAGCCTGCTGATGCTCACGAGCACAGCCAATCAGATAGCATCTAAAGACCCATATCAGGTTTGACCCCGAAAGGTGAAAAATTGGCTTTATAATCACATGGGACTGCCACGGCCCCCCCTGGGACCCTGAAGGGGTCATTTTTATATACGAGTACACTAGGCTAATAAAGTTAGCCTAAAATAGATAAATGTAATTAAGCAGCACAGTATATTAAAACAATACATTGAGAGAATCCACCACACCTCTTGAATCCATTATCTTAATTTCATAGACTCATCTCATTACGTTGGGTGGGCAGTGCCAAGAATTTTCACCCAAGAGCCCACCATGAGATACGTTTTAGACCACCTTGGTCCAAACTGATGACCACACAGAGTATACAATGTACAGCTTCTAATCAACCAGGTGACTCTTTATTCTTTGATCCAGCGTTACATCTGGTGTGCACACACAAAAGAACATCTCCAGCTGTAAGTCAGTGGGCTTTTACTATACATTACTTAATACTTTATCCATTTCTATTTTTCCCCCATTTCTTTGTTTACAAATAGTGTTAAATGAGGTGGAAAAAAAATGTACAGTATTAGAAGTATAAGGAAATCGGGTGATGCTTCGATGTCACACAGGACGTTCACTTCCTCTAGGAAACATGATATGGCACCAGACTGAGGGGAGCTACAAGACTGAAGGTCATGGAGGTCAAGGGAACACAGGTATCCACACCGAAGCAGGATGTAAACCGGGACAAGTAACATGTCTTAATTCTGATCGATTGTGTTACTGTGTATAGCTTTACACATTTGAGAAGGAGAAAGACAGTGAGACTGGCCCTAAGTAAACATGGCTATTTACACCACTGACCAGATTTTAGTATGACATGGGATGCTGGGTTACATGTCACAGCCTGGTTACACATGCATGCATACATACATTTTTGAAAACTGCCCAAAAGGACCCATGACAGACCATCCTGCCAAGGTGTCGCCACGGAAGCCAAACCTTTATTTTTCTCTGTACATTTTGCCAAAAGAAAAATAAATGGCGATAAATTAAACATTTTTTCCCCCTCCCCCTGTTATTAAAACTGGTTTAAAAAGCGTCCCGTGTTTTGTTTTTCCCTTATGCCGCTGGCGGCGGCGGGGAGGGGAGGAGAGAGCACTTGCTCTAACTTGAGACGTCTCAAGAGGATGGGAAAGAAATAGGAAATGCGCCTCATCGCCACTTCCATCTTTTATGGACGACGGCATCTTCACAACCAGTTACGGCCAAATGTGCAGTGTTGGGGGGCATCTGATGCCCGTCCTACAGGTGCCATAACCAGACGTGGCCCCTAGAGGGCGCGGGGGCGCTTCGGGTTGATCTGCTTACTCGCTTGCTCCTCCTCCTGTAGTGCTGAGCGGAAGGATTTCACTTTGTCTGTTGGCAAGGAGGCACAGAAAGGGACTCAGTGGGAATGAGGACTGTGGGTCAGTCTGAGTCAGTGTCACCTCATCGAATGAGCTCAGCTGGGACTAAAGTAGGGGACTGTACTGGGATTTCAAGGTTGTAAGTGAAAACCACCACTGTCCTTTTCAAACTGTATTATTTTCTCATCATACTGTGTTATATCTAAAAATGGATTAGCATCAAACAATATTTTACTATGTTCACTTACTTTGGCACCATTCAAATAAATGGTGACATATTCCTTGGTGTTTAGACCTCCAACCTCCTGTGTCTGATTTGAAGAACGCGACTTACTATCCATTAAATGAAAATCTTGCATAAGTGAACTATACTGGCTTACACTGTTCATTTCCTAATTTTAAATGTTATGATCTACAGTCATAAAAGATATGCATCAGGTTATTTCTACAAGAAAATAGCATTACAATACCTCTCAGCTCAGTCAAAATGTCAATCTTTTGGTCCAGTATTTGTTCTAGTTGGGTGGCATAGGAATCCACATCATAGTCGACCTCTTCAGTCATTTCCAGGAGCACCTTCTCATCCTCTAACCACCGGATTGACTCCTGCATAACCACCACAAATTCATGTCCTTAAGAAGAAAGCCCACCTCTGGAGAGTAATATCTCCAACAGGACACCCTGGGTGGAATTTTGCGACACCAGTTAATGCATGTTCTTAGACTGCAGGACGAAATGTGTGGGACACAGGAAGAACAGGCAACAACTCCAGACGTACAGAGCGCTGGGTGTGAATCCCAAATCTTGAAAGTGTCAGGCAGAAGTGCTACTCACTGAGGCATGAAATGTGCGTGACCAAAAGTGAAGCACTCAAAAGGACCAGAAATACCAGAGAGGGTAAACAGAGACAACTATCAGAGCTTGAAGCAGTATTATTAGGCCAGTCTAAACCTCCAGTGTGGCAGACTATTGGTCAGATAAGGGGTTTTCAACATTTCTTAAACCAGGGATCAAACAAATATCAATTTATGATGTAGACTCCCCTAGATCTGCTCTACAAACCCACAAGGGTCTCGGTCTCATGGTTTAAAACCCCTGCTTTAGAACATCATAGAGTCACTGGTTTAATGGGCTGGGATCCACCACTGGGCCAGTGCAAAGACTGACGGGAGAGGAAGAGCTGAGCTACCTGAAAGACAGCCCTGTGGTCCTCCAGCACCTGTTCCTCCATCTCAACCAGCTGGGACACTGCTTCGTGGAATGTAAAGAGCTGGGGGGACACCTCTTCCTCCTGCAGCAACAAACACCATCAGACATTAACAGGAAGTCTGGAGATGCAAGTACCCATCTCATTGTGCCAAGTACCCATCTCATTGTACCAAGTACCCATCTCATTGTACCAAGTACCCATCTCATTGTACCAAGTACCCATGACAAACTAGCAGCACCTGGTTGAGCCAACCACCACCCACTGACTCCCCCATACAGTAGGCCCATGCTTAATGGGCTGCATATACTCAACAGAAGGATATAACTAAGAGGGACTGTCTAACCAACCAGACGCAACACATTCCCCAAACAACACAATGCCAACAAGGTAGTTACTGAAGGCAGAACTCCAGTGAGCCAGTGAGCGTATCCAGTGAGGTGAGCCACATCTCACCAACCCAATCAGTAGACAGATACAGAACAAGGCCGTACAAAGCCTCGTCATGCCAAATCATCTCCTCACATTCTGTTCACAGAGGAGTTTGAGGTCATCCCTCTGGGGAGAGCTGCCGACTCCCCACTGAGCATCTAGAGGGTCCAGCTGGTTGACGGCATGGATGTTGGGGCGTCCTTCGACGCTGCTGGGGTCCACCGTCAGCTCCTTCACCCTGTGGTGACAAAGCGGTAGACGTTTCACTAACCCCCATTCCTGAATCCAATACAAGCTTCAGTCATAAGAATCCGCCAAGATGATGACACCACTTCCAGGTACTTGAGTTGCACCAAACATGGGCCTGTCGTTCTTACTGCTTCAAATGAAGCTCCACCTTTAACAATTTTTATATCAATTTACAGGTCATTATGCTTCCCAGGAAGCATTCACACAAAGCAATTTGAGAACCAGCTACGACTTATGCTTCTGGAATATGAACACACTCGACACGTAAACATTGATGCTAAATGTACGCCGAATTAACTGCTCAATGAAAAGGATTGATATTTGAGCCCTTTACAGTACTATGGAAGGTGCCATTTAACATCTACAAACACAAAACACAGATACGATGAATAGAATCGGATGGATAAGGGCAGTTTGACCCAACTCTAGGGTGCCAGCAAACAAAATGTAGAACAAAAAAAAACAAGACATCAAGCACTGGTACAGATGAGGAAAGGACGCATGCCATTGACAGCACGAGCTGGAACCATGAGGCGAGAACCAAGAAAGTAAAAAGAAAAGAAACCAAACCAAACTTAGATTGGTAGGCCATAAAACCGAGAGAAAAAAAAAAACAAAAACAGGGATGGATACATCATGGATGAAGGGGAGAGGGGCAAAAATAAAGCGCAGTCAAAGGAGTCGATGTTATCGTGCGTGCATCTGTGTCGGAGTGAAAGCGTAACGAAGAGAGGTAGACCTGCTGGGGGAAGTGGCAAAGTCATCGTACTCATAGGTGGGGGACTGCTCAGATCGACTTCCACCCCCCTGGGAGAAGGGGATGTCGGAGGGACTTATCCCAAACTCCTTGACTCTGAAGGCACAGAGACAGAGCAGGACAGACGGAAGAAGAAAGCTTCAGGTCAGGACACACAGAAGCACAGGGAAGAGAGAGCACCGATTCTTCACAATGCCTGCTTTTCATGATACAACTTCAGCTCGACTGATCCAGCTTGGGAAGCATGCAGTCGTCAAGACCAAAAGACCATATTTTACTATCAATCAAGTCAAGCAGAGAAACTCCAAAAACTACTGGCTTTCAGAAAAGCAAAAAATATATATATAGATATATTAACCGGTTCTGGTGCTGGTTTAGTCTTAGGCTGACCAGTTCCTGAACCTCTAAAAAAGGTTGAAGGGGAAAACAGTCTTCTGGCCTCAGAGACGACTAACACTGATAACTGCATTTCCTTAAAGCCTTGACTGTGTCTCTTAGGAAGGCTCAGTCCACACACCAGGCTGCTAAATCAGGTCCCCAATGTGCTACACCTGGGACACACAGATAGATCAACTGGAAAGGGAAAAAAATGTCTGTCTGCGTTTGTTTTTACTGACAGTTCACATAAAGAAGAAACAAAGGGGTTTCAATTGTGGGATTAGGACAGAGACGGGCAGGGTGTCATGTTACACACGCAACATGCAAACTGCTTGCTTAGCGATATTCCAAACTGATCACAATTTTACTAGAACATGCACCTACGTGTGGATACGCTACAGCAAGCCGAGGAAACCATTGGTATTCCTTAGTAACTACAAAATCAGCTCGGGGACGAGGAGACCCAATGCTACTGTATCCTGCAACCGCTACCGTGACGCAGTTCCCCTGTGCGTCAGCCCCCTTTAAGGCCTGCCTGACACTGTCGCCAACCCACCTGTTAGCGTAGCGCAGCGTGTTCAGCGTGTTCTCACAGGACGCCATCCCTGGGGAGATGGTGGCGATCTGAAGGGAGCAAGAGACAGAAGCTGAAGCAGAAGCCACTGACAAAAGACCAGCCGGTTTTGCCCTCTCATTTTTCAGTGGAACAGAACCACTTACATCAACTATGAAAAGCATCTATAATCGGTAACGTTTCTGGTGTGGTTACAATCGCTTAAGCTTTCCTTTGAGGACACAGAGCAGAGGATCCATTTCTGTCAGCACATAAATGACCAGAGTGCCTGCCAGATTGCCGTAACGCAGTCTCGGTCCACGGCTGCGGACGCACCATGCACGTCCGCGAGTTCTCCCCAATGAACGAGTCCCGCAGAACCTGAGTCAGCTTGCTGGCCCGGAACGGGGTGTGGGGCTTGTTCCGGCCCAGGGCCCGGATGCACTCCTGCGGAAACAACAAAGCTCTTTTACCACACGCAGCTCGCCGGTGACGCTGACATTCTTTTAAGCAGCAAAGACGTGAGATCATGTCTCCCTCCACAATGGTAAGCAGGCCTGTCTGTCTACAGCAGGAACCAGGGTTCGAGGAGCCCATCAGAGGCGGGGATTCCCTCACTCATCGTAACACGGCAACACGCTCTTGGGCTGGCTGCCTATGGGCATGGGGGGAGGGGAAGAGAGTGGTTTACACTCTCATCCAAGTGTTACGCTGTCTGACGAGTCCTGCAGCCCACAGAGCAGGAATAAAGCTTGCAGCTGACAGCTGGCTCCCTGCACTGACTGAGTTGGCATGGGCGCGGTGCTTGGAGGAGACGACCTACAATGGGACTGATTGGTCAATCCAGGCTTGGTGAAAATGGAACACAAATTGAAATGTGCCTTCAATGCCTTTATTACCAGGCCGTTGAAGGCCTCGGGCCTCTGACCTTCAGAGCTAGCAGACTCTTGTTGATCTCGGCTCCCTCGAGGCGCGTCTGCCGGTCGGCGCTGGACGTGTCGGCACCCCGCTCGTTGCCCGCCAGGTCGATGAGCGAGAACTTGCCGTGCATCTTGCCTTTCCGCCTCAGAATGATCTGGAAGACGGCGTGGCTGCGGGAGGAGTGGGCGTTGGCCGATGTCTGGCCAGATGTCCTGTTCATCGCAGGGAAAGGGAGACACAAAAAGCTGTGCTTGATACACGACATCATTAAGTAAATTTATTAAAAACAAGAAATGCAGGCTTTTTGTAGTTATACTGTTTTTTTTTTATTTCAAGGTTTTGATTGATATTAAAATTTTAAAAAGCACTACTAACCAGAGGTGGAAATTTCAGGTCCAGAAAGTATGAATCCAGACCAGGATTTTGTTTCAACCAACCAGTGGAGTACTCTGTAACTGTCACTCTTTATGCGCAACTGGTTGGTTGAAACTAAATCACGGTCTGGATTCGTACTTTCTGGACCTGAAATTTCCGCCTCTGCTACTAACCAAACACGTCTTCATACATCTAAAGGCATGAAAATTCGAGAGCAGAAGGATGTGCCTCAGACAATCATTTCCCACTTAGGGGAAGTTGTTTTCGAATCAGGGAAATGGGTGCCTCTGTACCTGCAGCTGTTCCCTATCTCGATGAGCTTCAGCACGTCCTCTGTGCACTTCACCTCTCGCTCCTGCAGGCCCACCACCTGCACCTGCTGCTTCCCGTCCTCCAGCACGCGCAGCTTGGCCTTGCGGTTCAGCAGGTCGAACACCTGGGGGGGGGGGGGGGGGGGGGGAGCGACACCACCATTCAGGGGCTCAGTGTCATTTCGGGGGTACGCTTCACAGTCTGTCATTTAACTTGGAGCTTATGGCCATCTCTGTGGCTGTGCACCTTCTGAAGGCAACAGCCACATGAGATACTCCACAGCGTCCGACAGGAGGAGACTTCGGAAGGTGACCTCCTATTTGCTGGACTTGCCTTTCCACTGTAGATCTCGAAGAAAGTGGCGTACACCTGAAGGTCCAGCTTCTTGTAGTTGGGCTTCTTCAGCATAAGGAAAACATCCCGAGCTTCAGAAAGAGGACGAGTTAGGAGCCAAGAACCAGCTTCCAAGAGCACAAAGCCCATCTGACGTGCAACACATACCAGCCAACGCATAGATTCCTTTGGAACAGTCTTGGTTCTTTCCTGAAAAATCACCTCCCATGGTCTGAAAGACAAAGAAAGTCCAAGTCTGAATACTGACCCTTACCAATACCATGTCCACTTCTCATTTTAGGTCTGTGATGATGTGGCCATTTATACACGTCTCTGTGAGCATCTTGTGTGCTCTGACCAATTCTTATTTAATGATTCAATGATCTCGCAACTGAGGTTTTTCCAGACCAGAAAGAAATGGAAGATCACACTGGACCCAAATTCAAAACCTCAATGGGATCTGAGACAAACGTGAGGGAGACGGGGGACAGTAGACTATCCATCCGGAAGACGGCTATGTGACACAGCGCACTGCAGACATCAAACGGAGCAGAGCAACATTCAAGCAACTGCTCTTACGGCATAGAGGAGGACAGAGCTGTCACATTCTATTAGTCAGTGCTTAACAGACATTAATACTATAAAAAATGCGGATGTATAATGAAAGACAGAGTGACACTATATAAGAATCTCGGAGAAGAAATGATCCACTAATCAGTTAAATGAAATACAGAACTATGTCATACTGATTTTCAGAGAGCTACAGTTACCTGGAGAGCATTTAGTTAGGCCCTTGTCAACCAGAAAATGTCTGACTGTTCAAAATGTTCAGTTTCATTACACCATTCAGTCCCATTACACCCCACAAAGACCGTATTCTGCATGAGAGATCAGGTTGAATCCATCTCCCCTTTCAGGACGGGATCCTGGTGAAGAGACAGACCTCATAGCTGCCTGGGGTTCCTTTATGCAGCCACTAATGAGAAGCTACTCGCTTGAACGATTAACCCTTAGAGAACCTACAGAAAATTAGTTTATTTGAATGATAAAGCGCATCCATATGTATCATCTTACCAGGACACCCCAATATTCCAGTTCTTAGACATGACGGATGTATTTAATTGAATTCTGACCATAACTGACGTACCTTAACATTTAAATAAAAAAGCTGCCGCGAATTTAGTTTTTTCCCTACAATTAAGTGTCCATAAATGATTTTCTTAATTACTGATTACTGAACTGTTAAGAGGTTACGAATTCTGAAATAATTGAATGATAAATCTTAGTTCAGCGGATGCAGTAATGGGCCCTTTGGAAGGCCGTCTCGCACAAACGCTGATATGAAGCGCACCGAGAGCCAACGGCCTGCACCCCAAGCACATTCACGGTTATTCTATACTATCTATTTAGCAGTTACTGATCACCGTGACGACCGTCACCCACATGTGTCTTCCCGCTTCCCGTCTGTCCATAGGCGAAGCACGTGGCCATTCCCCTCTCAAAGATGGTCTCCACTAGAGGCCTGGCTGTGAACCTACAAAGGGGACATTTGAACCTCGTTAGAAGGACACGGCTGATGAGGGAACGAGAGAAGGCAGTATGTGAGGCACAGGCAGGAAACTGCGGTAAATCCTTATCCTAACCTGGCAGAGTGTAAACAAATTTAGGGTTAAATAAATATACAATGGTATTTTAGCTCAGTGAGTAGCACTGACTCACATTTCCGCGGTTTGGGGTTCAAATCTTGCCTCTGTGGCTGAATAGAACAGCATGATGCATTAGTGATCTCCATGGGGACATTCTCTTTGCCAACCCCATCCTGCTCTCCGTGAGACACACACAGGCGAGAGCAGGCGTGGGCATCACAGCGAAGGGCCGCCGCCTGTATCGGGGCCCGAGGAGCTGGGGGTCAAAGGGCCTTCCTTGCTCAAGGGCCCATGGACTGTTAAGCACATAAGCAAGGCTGGGCTTGACCTTTTGACCACAGGGACAGAGGTTTAGCCTGCTGAGCCACACGCTGACCCCCCATGGAGTTTGTACTTCTTGCACGTGTTTTGTGTGTCCCCCCCCCCCCAGTCTGAAGACCTGCAGGTAGGCAGAATGCCCAATGTGTGAGAGCTCTGCATCCAAGGCTGTCTGGGACAGGCTGCAGGTCCGTCACACACAGACCAAGATAAGTAGTTTGAAAATGACCCATTAGAGGGTCAAAGAAAATACAAAGGCATTGCTGCCATCATGGAATTTTAAAATGACGCATTACAAATGAACCTTCATACCTGTAAACCATCTCATTGGTGGTGCTGTCGTCAAAGGCGTAATCAAAACGGAACGTCTGGTTCTCCAGGTAACGCGTCAAGTCCACCTTCTGCTTGGGCTCGTGTACCATGACGACATCCTTGCTGGGTATGGTGATGACGTCCAGGTCCTTCAGGGTCAGCTCTGTACAGCAAAGCACAAGCGGGAGAGACATGTCGCCCATTTGCATTTCATACACACCCAAGTGGAAATTCTAAAGCCTACGGCGGCAACAGCATGACTGTGACGTCACCAGGTGGAGATAAGTGTGTAGGGGGAAGTTCTCTGGGCGAGGGGGGTGTGGTCCATACCAACGTGAGGGGTCTCATATACCTTTCTTATTTAGAGGACGTTTTCGCACACATACACATATCCTGTGCTCTTCAATCTGGGGAAGGAAAAAAGGAAGGATCATTTTAAAGGTATTTTCACCATGATAAAATATTCCTTTGCAAAGTGTGATCTGGGGGAAACTGTTTAAAAAAATCTGACACTCATCATCAAATTAAATGTTCATAAGCTTATGTACAGCAAGGCTTGCTAGGCTGCAGAATTTGACCTGTTGAAACTGATGTGCCAGATGGGACCCACTTTATGTTCCAGGTACCAGTGCAGACCGATTCATACCATGCTACATGCTAGTGCTAAAAACATTACCAGCATAGACCTACTAATCTAAAATTCCTTCTATCTGATAGATACAAGTGAGGCATTTAAATGTCACCTAGACCCCCAATTCACTTCTGCAGACATCTTTAGTGCCCCCATGCCCGTAACTGAAGACGACTCACCAGATCAGCAGTGGTTAAGGGTCGGTAGTCGAGGCTCGCTCGGAAGTCCCTGATCATATACATTATTTCGTAGTTGGGAATCGTGACGTCGACCTCCTTCGGGGAAGGAGACAGAAAGACGTGTGAGAGTCTTGGTGAGGCCGAGACACATTAGTCTAAGGTGACTGGGGCTGGCTGGGGGGGCTCCTCGGGAGGAGGGGGGGTCACCACAGCCCTCCTACCTGGGCCCTCTTCTCCCTCAACTCCTGCTGCTGGAGCCGACGTCGCTCTCTCTTCTCCTGTAGCTTCTCCACCTCCTTTACACAGTTTGATTTCCTTCGTGCTGTGGTCACCGGGGGAGGGGGGACAGAGGCGGCACGGTCATATGGGTTCATAAACGCACCCCATCCCCAGCCGCTCATGGGCATTTATTCAGACTCTTAATTCTGAGTTTCTGGATTTGTGTCTCGCTGCATGAAACGGTCTACAGAGGCCAATGTGGCCCAAGGCTGGCATTTAGCTGACAGCACATCCATTAACACTCTGCTTGTCCCCCTAACCTCAACATAAACTCTCGTGCTGCCCTACTTTTTTACGCCTTTAGAAATGGACCATCTGTTTAAGCACCATGTGTTCCACATGCTTTATCATGCGTCTGAAACATGAACATTTTTAAGAAACCTGCTCACTTATACAGCTGATATCATGAGCGAAAACGAAGTCTCTTAAGTACAAGCACCCAGATAACAAAACCCCAACACAATGAACGCAGTAGTGAAGACGGCACCAATCCAAGCCCCAAACACTGCCCCTAAAGGAAACCTCTGCATAAGAGTCTATACAGTATAAATAAGGCACAGCAGAGACTTGGCGAATCTTCAAAGCAGAGCAACAGCTATCAGGCAGGTTTCATTTCCAGTTTGGTTCCCTCTCAGAAATCCATCTGGAGGGTAGGAGACAGGAGGGTGGAGATCACCCAGCCCGTAAAACCCCAGGGATAAGAGGGTCACTTCAGGCCCTCTACAGCAGCGTTTCCCAATCCGGTTCTCAGGGATCCACAGAAAGTCCACTTATTAGCTTCCTCCCAGCTCCTGGTATGAGGGAGCAAAAATGTGGACTCTCTGGGAGGGAGCAAAAACATGGACTGACTGTGGGTCCCCGAGGACACAATTGGGAAACTGTTCTACAGAGTGCTACCCATCAGCTGGGATTGCTGCTAGAGCGCAACTCACACTCAAATACATGAAAAACTGATAAACATTCTGCTTTGAAAATATGTAAGACTGATAGCTTTATAAACCATGAATGGAAGAGAAAGGAAATAAGCCAAAGAAAACTTGTAGTCTACAGTGCTGCAGGTGGGCAGGGGGGGTACATACAGGAGACTCCAAACTCCTTTTTTGCTGGCTGAGGTGGCGACATGTCTGTCATACTACCATTCTGCTGCTGCAGCTGGCTCTGGGTGTGCGCCTGCATCTGGGTCTGCACCGGAGGGGGCGGGGCCGGGGCCGGGGCCGGGGCCGGGGCCGGGGCC
>JAODJU010000040.1:27570197-27585787 GCA_026776725.1 Gnathonemus echidnorhynchus
TTTTTTTGTGGGGGGGGGGGGGGGGGGGCATGGTATGCATGTTCCCCTGGTGTTTCAGTGGTTGTTCTCTGAGAAGTCCAGTGTGTGTGTCCTGTAAAATTGTCATCTATTACTGGTATCATAATTAGTTACCGTTCATCCTTGGTCAAGTTAGTTTGTTCCAGCAGATAAACACAACAGCAATAATTTGATCCTTACATATTATGTGAAAAGATGAAGGAATAAAAAAAAAATATTTAAAAATGAATTCCTGTTGGGTAATAGAGTGAAAATAAATGCAAATGAGGTCAGATAACTACACAGAATTATATATTAGAGCTAACATCACAAGTTGCTGAATCAACAGGATTTTCTCAAACTCTAGTACTGAATGTCATTCGTAATAATGGGGCACTTACTGCACATTCCAGTGTGATTTCTCAAATTAGTAATGGTCTAACAGTTCTGAAACAGACACCAAAACCACGATACAAACATTCATGATGTCATGCTGTGGCTATGGAAGATTTTTGGAACTGTTTGTTTAAAATTACTAAACACTAAAAATGTTAATGGGTGTATTATTTCACCAAAATAAAGATTCACCTTAATCTGCACAACTTTAACATCTTGCAGTGTCCTCTTAAATTACGGATGTGCTCTTTCCCTATCTCTATTTAACCTACACATTGTGCTTTTTTGTTAACGCAGAAATAATAAAGAGAAAAAAATGGTCCACAAAGGTTATGGATAGATAAAACTGTAGAATTACAGCATTACAAAAGCATGACATCATGACATAACTGGAGCAGGAATACAGGTACCTGAATGGTGACAAGGCAGCCACAAATACAATGGGCTCCACTGTACAAACTGCAACATCTAAAGGTATGCAGTCAGGGCTATTGTACCCGAGTGCACAGAGTAAACACCGAAATGCATTCCAGGTGTCAAATTCAATGCTTGTAAATTAAAGAGCACAGAGTGGGTAGGGGGGTCTAGAACAAACCTCTTGATAAAGGGCACAAGACTATGACCAATATGCATAACTATACATTAAACAGTCTGCTGCACTGAGACGTGGGGCAGCAACAGAGCAGCCCTCATGCAGACCCACAGTGGACAGCGTGCAGTTACCTCTTTCCCTTTGGTGTCTCCATTCTCGATCCACTCCACCGTCACACTTTCATTGTCTTCATTAAGAGACGTGACCATTGCCTGATGGATTCGCCCTGGAAAAGGCAGATGAACTGTTGAGGTGGACATGGCACACAAACAGCCTAATAGGACACCTCTCTACACCTTCAACCACACTGTAAAAGTCGGTATGAAAAGTTGGAACAAAGGAATGGCGTCAAACCAAAGGATCACACCGCTGAGTAACACGGCACTGTCACGATAATCAAGTTATCGACTATCACACCATATATGGAAATTGCCGCGATTATTTATTCTGACCTCAATATTGACAAACTGTGTGTGCATATGTGCTTGTTTACAGAGGAATGAATGCGACCAACAACTTAGCCAGTCGCCCTCTCGTCTGTTCTCTGTATAGCAGGTGTGGCTCAGGGCTCATTCATACATCATGAGAAAGCATATGTGCCGCAGTACAATTTACCCCAAACTGCACTGTTACAGGATCTTCTCTCACTTAAACAAGAATCAAAATAGAGTGCAGTAAATTCGGGAAAAATAAATCGTGTCAATTATCCTAGGTATATCTTAGTACTAAAAGACCTGTTTTTAAACATGTACATTTGTAGCGTGTTGACGTCAAAATAAAAATGTACACGGGTTTTTTAAACGTATATTTTAAGGCTGCCTCATTTTTACCGTGTCTAGAGGGTGAAAAATGCCCTGTCGAGACATTCTGGAGCGCGTTTCTGATCTGAAGGGAAAGATGGATATATATATACACACCCACACGCGTGTGGACGCAACACATGGTTTACACCCCGACGGTGTTCTGTGCAATTTCTCCTCCATTGAACTTGGAAACTGTTTGGTCAGAACAAAAGTTTACACGCTTGTGTTCTGTGGAACTGTCTTTAGCAGAGCATCTCTACATTCCGACTCATTGCCTCCTAACCGCATCATAGCTCATTACTATAAACTTGACCTGGCTTCAACTTCATTTTGTCTCTCTCGCCACGCAAACCACAAGATGCCACGCCCTCCCATAGAGAATGAATGTAGGGCTACAACTAAGGACTATTTTTCTATTGATTAATCTATTGACTATTGTATTTATTGATTGATGAATCTAAACAATTAATTTTCCTCTAGATAAACTTAATGGTCAAGTTGATTAAGTTAATTTTATTTTGACAAATTGTATGTCATTACAGGGCTTTAGATAATGTAGGCCAGCTTTTCAGTCACTATTTCACCCACAATTCAATCAGCAGATTAGTAGAATGACTGCAAACATTAATGTGATACATATTGTGATGCCCAGAAGTTAGTAATCTGTATAAATTTGATGCATCCTTATGCACAATAAAGTCAGTCTGCGCCGCACGCCATATGCAGCACTGAAGTCACGATGAAGGAAGGGACAGATCAACATTCTTTTAAGTGGAGATACTGTGGTTTAACAAGGTAAAAAGATGTTGGAGGTCTGGCAGTCCTTGCAGATTAAAGTCTGACATTTTTTTTGTAAATATGGCTTTCATTTCTATTTCAGTTCACGAATTATTTCCTTTTATTTAGTGTCCATTTTCAATTCAGTTTTAGTCCCAACAAGTCCAGTGCGCATAAACGCACACACTGGCACCGTCAATCAACGTAGAATGAATGACTTCTGGTCACAGCATGTGGCTGTGAGGCTATTGCCTGAGACCATCACTCTCCGGTCCAGGCCGAGCACGCTGAACACTGGCCGATTCCCGTCCCTGACTGGTCAATTGTCGCATCTCTAACAAAAACATTTGCATAAACATTGAATATGAAAATAAAATAATATGAACTAAACGGGAGTTATAAAAATTACTTCTGAAATCAACTGGAAAAAAAAAAAAGAAAAACATCAAATACTTGATGTTAAACACTGTGGTATCACTATTTTCACTTTGTTTGGAGTCACACCCCCCAACCGTATTTTCCCCTTGATTTCAGTGAGCCCAAGGCTATACAGGAACACATTAGTCGCGTTATAGCAGGACTGACTGTATATGGCACTGTAGTACAAATATATTTTATTTTAGTTTGTAGCCACTCGGGAGTCTTTATAATCCTGTAGAGAGGAATCAAATGCTGGTATTTCCAGACTCTCAGTCAACCATTTTTCAAATCCATTAACTACTTTTGTTACCATTCTGATCAGGTAGAACAGGTGTTTACATACAATATTTGGTCCAACTTCTACTTCTCCCCTGGCCAATGAATGACCACAGTTTATTCGCTTCACTTTATAGAGTCTCCACGCTACAATAATTTTTGAGTATTTCAGGAAAAGTAGTTCAGGGATGAAGGAGTACTTAGATGTAAAATTACACCAGTGCCTTTGATTTACGTACTTACAGTCAATATGATGTTACTTTTTGTTAACAAAGGTCATATCCATTGCAAAACTGGGTTGGCAGCATCAGGAAATTTACTTTCGAAATTATAATTCCAATGTCTGCATATTTCTAAAAATTATAAGTTCATTGGTCATTTTTCATTATTATTATTACTATCAGTGGCATAAATGGTCTTGAAATTACAATAATATCGTTTACCTCAATTTTTGTGGGACAATATATCATTCAACAAAATACGTTATTCAGACACCCACCACAACGATATATTGGATAACATTAATTGGTTCATTAAAAAAATAAAAATAAAAATCAATACACTGGCACTGGTCAAATGGCTCAATCTTGGTTGATATTGTCAGCCAATATTTTAACTTTAGTCAATATCCAGATTTAGCAACAAAAGAGCTAAAGACAGCTACTAAAATAATGGAGATGACTGGACAATACAAATCAGTAATTTTTGTAGTGGGGGGGGATTTCACCTGCACATTCAACACTTAGAACTGTGCTACAGTCTCTCAAGTTAGCCAAATGCTGACGCCTCAGCCTAGCCTGGCCTGGCTGGCACCAACCTGGTGACCAAACATGTTATTTCTTTACTCACTTTCTTTAATCGTGTTAATTTTCATAAGCAATGGGAGAACATTATGAGCAAAAGCTTTTAACAGAATTTAATTTATGTACTGAATATGCTCTCATATACTATAAAATCTTTTTTCAATGATATCGCAGCATGACTGCATTTAGGCCACCTATGATTGTCTAATGGGTTGACCAGTCATTATATGATATATTATATGATAGGGTTGCTATGCAAATTCACAAGATATGAAGTAAAATCACTGACAGTTTCTCTTGGGATTTGTGGAGGCTAGCCATTTATTGATATCTGTCATATCAGACAAAAAGATATCAGTGACCGGTACTGGCCAAAATATCCACATCGGTGCACCACTAACCATAACCCCAAAACAATCAAAACAGGTCTTCAAGTACAGATATAGCTTTTTTAGTTTTGATTTCAATGTCACATGGCACACAAAGGCTGAAGATCTAATGAAAAGCCTGAAAGAGAAGCAGAAAGACACACACGCACGCACGCACACACACACACGCATGCTGACACACAGTGATACCCTCATATCCTCATGAGACACTGGGTTTCAGCAACCGCAGCTGAAGCTGCACACTGGAGCTGACTCTTAGGCAGCAATACTGTGCTGCATGTGGACATAAACACTATAGTGGTTGCATGTTTCAGTCCATCCAAACACATCAAACGGCCAGCAAGGTGGATGAAATTCTTATCACTCCTGGGGAAAAAAAGTATTTTCACAGGCAGATATAGGGACAAAATAATAATAAAAAAAATCTAACAAGCAAATATCCCATCATATCCTCATATTACCCTTTATAAATCATTTTTACCCCCCCCCCCCCCCCTTTAGTTGTTTTCTGCAGCAAACCTTATAGACATAGCAGGCTTTATGAGATGGATGACAGCATTGTCTTATATACACCAAAAATACAGCTGGTTGCTCTTTTGTTATTACTGAAGAGAACAAACCAAAAACCACAAGGACAACCAACCATACACAATAACCATATATAATAAGTTAAAATTATTACCTACATATATTGTATCTTTCAAACTATTAAGCATTAAACAAGATGTCCAGAGGCAGCTTCCTTGAAAGAATGATGTTCTAACACTGGAGATGTAGTTAGATTAGAATTAATTTATGTGTACACATGTGCTGCCTTTATACACAGCTCTACTTTGAATGCATACTATCTGAAACTATTTGCACCATGAACCCCTTAAATAAAATTGAGTACTCAGTATAACTGGACTAAATATTCAATTAGGAATCCAATTACGAGGCCCTCTGAGCCTTGGGTCTGCCAGCATCCTTAGTCCCTTGGCTATTTTTATTCAAATAATGGCTCCACCATTAATTAAATCCTTATATAAAACACCAGATATTAATGTAATAAATCTGTGTTAAATTGTCAAATTTAACTTTGAGAAATATGAGCCTTGACAACGAATAATTCTTTATTTTAACTAATTTTAGACAACTCCAGAAGCTATTAATAAACTAGCAAGTTGTCGCCCAAGAAGTCAATGAAATGCTGCTGTGGATCAGAAAAATGTAAATGAATAGCAAATCAAAAAGTTCTTGTGTGTGAAATATGAATGCGGTCACTGGTATAACTGGAAGTGATGCAAGCTCAGTCTATCTCCTGCTAGACAGCAGTGGCAGCCTGGCCTTACTCATCAACGTTGTAAAGCGTTCATAGCTATCAATGGGAGTGAAATCGAGTCATACACCTCGATACTGTCACATGCCAGAGCAGTCTTACCTCAGACCCTACAGTCTGCCTTGATCAATACAACTGTCAAACTCAAGACGTCTGTCAGTTCTACACCTGAAAAGCTAGAAAACTGTCAGTGTCAGGCTGTAGTCTGTAATGGGATTAGGTCTCATTCACTAACAGAACTACAGAAGCCCTTTTGTTCAAGAATGGGCTCAAAATCACCTACTTAAGCTGCAAGCCTGTCTGCAGCTCCTAAATGATTTTATCTAACGTGTCACATTTTAATTCAGTGAGTGGCTCACAGAAAACTACTCTGCTTGTTTACGCAAACAGTTGAAATATAAAGTCATATAGCTAACGCTCTGTTCTTTAAGAACTGCTCGATTTCCTGTGAATGATGCCACAAGACAAATATTTCCTTTAGGTCACTATATGTGCCAGGTAGGCATTTAAGAACTACATGTCATTACAAGCTCATTTGATTAGAAACGCCAGGAAGAGAGGGCTGCCTGTCGACTCTAATCCCCTGGGTTACTAGACCAGTCAGGAAGGCTTTGTTCCCCTCCCATCTGCCATCTTCTGACTTTTTCTGCTCTTACTGTTTCTTGTTACATCGATATACAAAGGACACAGGAAATAAACCAGATTTAATTACTTCAGCGCTAAGACTATAGGATCACATGTAGCATAATCACATGACAACGGTTAAGATAATCAGCACATTTTGCATGAGGACAGCTTTATGACTCCCCCCCATAAACGTTTCACAGGTATACCGGTGGACAGTAAAGCTAACCCTGCTCGCCGTTTTCTGTAGGGACAGTCAGCAGGTTAACAGCATCCGACAGCCCATGTTTGGTGGGCCTGAGCAGGCTCTGCGGGCAGGGAAAAGAAAGACAGCGACTGCAAGGCCAGAGCTGGGTGCACTGCAGGAGTCGGCTTCCCCAGAAACACGGCCAGCAGTAGAAACTATTGATCTCTCGGCACCAACACATGGCCCAGGGTTTGCACAGACACAAGTGGCACCGCACCCATTTTGCAAAGCTTTGCATGTCTGTTTTATTTTAAGCCGGAAAGCAGAATCCAGAAAATCTCTCAAGGTCAAATCATAGTTGTTCATATTCCTGTAAAAGGTCACAGATATGAGTCATTAACTAGAAAAATATGGGAAGCCATATTGAAGTAAATTTTCCCTTTAGAAAATCTCTAAACACTAATTCAAATTTAAAATTTCTAACCAACTGCTTAACATGCCAACCCTTCCATATACAAGACTACTGCTACACCACACCTTGATAGTCAGCAGAATGGGTTTAAACTAGACATATCCCTTCACCGAAATGTCACAGGTCGAGCCGTTTTGCCAGCTCCTGAATCAGTAAAACAGTAAGCCTTAGTCAGCTGCCACTGGCAGGGTCATCACATGGCAACAGAAACTCAGTCTCCCCACTGTCAGAAGGTCAGTGAAACGCACAGGCATAGAAAATAGCACACAAAATGCACAGATTAAAAAAATACATAACTATCATTAGCTTTCCATTACAGGGTAGTACAGAGTAATCAGAGGAAAAATATACTATGGGCAAAATTTTAATATAAACTTAAAATTAAAAAGCGCTTTTGTTAGGCCTGCTACCTAGTGTTAAATGAGAAGTGTTATTTAGGGAACTGTTTCAATTTGTGCATGAGTGGAATGTGTAGCTCCAGACTAACAGTGTGACTGTAAGGGGTGATGGAAGACGTACGGACAAACTAAAGGCATTTTGCTTCTGGACACACAAGACAAACTATTGCTTACAGGTGCAGTTTACACAATGCAGAGAGCACAAAAGAAAACATGGCCACAAAAGGTTCTAGCAGCAAATGATTCTTCAAGCAAAAAAAAAAAAATCTGTATTAATTAAAAATAAGAACTCCATAGATGTAACTTGTGGCCCATTTTTCGGAAGCACATGGGGTGTCAGATTACAGTTTAATTTAATTGCCCTTCTCAGTTTCAACAGATGGCAGTTTATGTGAAGTTGACTACAGGGTTAATTGCACTGAGTTCTCTTTCACCTACAAAAAAACCTAAGGAAGGAGGTATTTTTATCAAGTTTTGGAACATACTGCTCATGCAGATCTCTCATCAATATCAGTGTCTCAGACAGCTGTTACAGGGCACCTGAGAAAAAGGGGGAAATGATACCAAGTGTATACTGAGACTCCTAATGACTGTGGTGAACTGCTGCAGATACAGGTGCATTTAACTGCTACCTAGTATTTATTCTAAATTAACAAACGAAAACAATTGATGGCCAGATGACTATTTGGCTCGAGTGCAAGTCGCACTGACAGTCAGGAGAGGTACTCAAGTTATCCAGTATGATGAAACATCAATGTCCTCAACATAATGGGCATGTTGACAAGGTGTCCACCTCTGCATCTGATGTTCTGTATCCTCAGCAACTATATGCAAATAAACACTGAAGCACGATGCAAGGCCTTTCAATTGTTTCTTTAATCTTTTAATTACTCCTGTGCTCACTCCTTTGTTACTGATGGATGCAGCAGACCAGAAGTAACAGTTATGTGGCATGGTAACAGGATTTAAGAAACAAACTCAATGGTTTAATACACTTGCTGCTTAAATGCATATGCTGGTCATTAGCCATCACCAAAGTCATAAGAAGCTTGACAGATCACTTCAGTCACAGCTTGTCAAATATTTTTGCTACCAGACAAGTGTTTGGCCATTTTGAATCACCACGGTTTTTCGGAGACCCAAAGAAGCAACACAAAGTAAAGTGAATGCAAACAATGGAGTGTATTAAAACTATTTAACTGCACTACATTTACATTTAATTAGCAGACGCCTTTATCCAAGGTGACATACGATTGAGAAAACAGGGTCAGCCGGTCCCTGGGTAGCTGCAGTTCTGGGCCTTACACATGGGCCCAACACTGAAATGACTCTACTGGCCACAGGACTTCAGCCGATGACCTTCCAATCACAGGCAGAGTCCTAACCCACTAAGCCACAGACTCCCCCTACTACTGACATTAGATCCCATGCTTTGACAGGACCTCAAGTAAATAAAGATATTGGGTACAACTTCTTTATAGCAGAGCTCTCCAGTCAACGAAAAAACTGGATCACATTCCTTCTAGACACATTTTACAGTAAATATCTTATTATAATGCAATAATTAGTGAATGCAGGTTGGCATCCTCAATATTTCTAATGTTCTACATTTAACTTCATTAGCATATATTTTACATCAGAAAAATGTAATATGCAGGTAGAGATTAGGGGTTGCTATTAAAATGACTGCCTTAGGCAACATAATAAAAATCTTTGAAATCAAAAACTGGGCTGCAGTGAAATGGGCCACCACAAGTTCCACAAGGTGATCAGGGGTGTCCCCTTGCTGGGAATCTGTTGGGTTTGAAATTATGCTCCCTATCCCATGTCCTCTTTGGCTGAGGTCTCCTCTGCCAGTACTAGAAAGGATGGGATGAATGTTGAAACTGCAGGTGTAAGGATGGAGATTAACTGCTTGGTAGGCCAGGATCTGTTGATCTCCAAATACCAAGTGTGACTTATATCTGAATACTGACAAGACTATCAGGACAGACACAAAAGAAAGATCAGAATGGCCCAGAAACATGTTTTGCTGCAAGTTATATTCGTAGTGATATATTTTTGGTCAAACCCTTAATAACCTAATAGTGTTTTCAATCTCCTCTCACCAGTGTACAAAAATTGAAGTATTAGTCATAAACAACAACCTGCCATGTCATCTGCCACAATACATACAGTACGCCAAGATCCAGTGGATCACAAGTCACTTTTGATAAGAATTTATTAGTATAGGCCTCACACAGGAGGTGACAGTTCATACAAATGCATGTACATGGATCACATGCCTTCTGACAGTGGTCACCAGGTAACCCTCTTAACCGAAACTCAATTTTTTGATCAGTTCAGGACGCTGGTTGCCAGCACGCTTTGCTAGTTTTCTGTCAGCCACCACCCCGTACCATCCCCAGTAAAAAGAAACATTAGCACCTTCTTCTGACATTTTAACCTGCTCTGAGATGGCCTAAAACTAATGCCATGGCCTTAGGGGATTTCTTGTATGCTTATGTGACTCGATGTGAAGCAGCAATGCCACACACACTATCTGGTTGCTGAGGGTAACCTAAGAATGGCTTAATTCATTAAAGGAGAATGGAGGCATGGTTGCTAAGGAAATTGGTGGGTATTACAAAATGCTCTTTTGGAATAAGAACCAAGAACGAAATTCTGAGTGCTGGTATTCTCCACTGTCTAGGCCAGGCCTTGCTAGAATCAGTTACTTTTCACCAACTTATAAACAGTGTTGTCCAGTGGGATATATTAATGTCTAGATGTTCTGGTTTGAGGCTGAAGGGGGATTATCGAGAATAGGCGTTCCCCATTGTAACATGTAAAGTAACTAACAGGAGAACTGTGACAGTGAAGCCGGCCCGCGTGATGTATATTTCTAAGTGCACGGTATCGGGACCTAAATAAGGATCGCCGGACAAGGGGCAAAGTGGACACACCTAAGAAACCTGAGAATAGCACTGTGTTACAGTGTTTATTTAACAGAAGCCAGGAACAACAGTAAAAACTGAAAAAAGTTAAGCGGTGGTCGACATTACATGAAGCAGCCAGATAAACAGACTCGGCTTATAAAATTGCTCCCTCCTAAGTTAGCTTCTCCAACAACAGCCATTCAGTATGCTTTGGGTTTACTGGTCAAAGTACTTTGAAATATCTGTTGCCAATAATCCAAATTGAACTGATTTATCCAGACTATGATGCTAAAGTCAGGTTTCACAGTCAAACAAAATGCTTCTTTGAAAACACATACTAAACCCAGGGCTAGGCAATAAGGCCAAAAAACTCTCAATTTCTTGAAAATGCATGATTTCAAATCATTCCAGTGTTTTCATCCCAGTTTCCAACATTGCTGCCATGTCACTGAGTGCTTCTGTGACAAGTGCTGGAAAAAAAATCTGTTGTGTTACCATTTCGGATGCGAAGGTCTTTTTGCACAACTTTATATTACATTTGGTCGGTTCAACACCAAAACTTTCAAATCCGATCCAAGTGCATATAAATGAAGTGACTGTTAGTAATCTGTTAGACGCTCATCTGGAAAGGAACCACTGCCCGTCTCCATGTTGGTTAAAGATCTTTTTGGACAAAATACACATGTACAGCTGACTGGGGCAGAGACATTTATGAAGCCAAGTGCATAGTTTTTTTATGACATTTTTTATATTTAAAGTACACAAATGAATTAAAAATCAGATTACCAAAGCTGAAATAAACCTCTCTAACAGTTTGTAGACCTAATATATGCTAAATTACTGTTTTTTGCTGCATCCTGTAATTTAAGAGTGGGGTTATTAAAAAACGAGTAAACAACAGTTATTTGATTTAAGGGACACTGTGACTGGGGGAAATAAATGAAATGCCCCGCAGTGATTTGCATGCTTTACTTTCCGTCTTTACGCACTATGATCTTGCAGCAGTCAACATTATTGCCACGCGCATTAAGACTTGGTAAGCTACACCGTAATAAATGAAAGTCGTACAGAGAAAATCTCATGGTTTTGTTCCTGGGTCAAAGTCTAGGACAATAACTTTAACACCAACTAATAACATACATCTATAATCAAACTTGTCTTGTATTGTGTATAACCCACTGATCAAGTACCTGACAGTTTTAAATTACTATACATTCCAGGTTCAGGTTTATGACAACAGCTGACCTGTACAGGATGAGAGCCAAGCATGGCCACAAAACAACTTACAAATACGAGTGATCCAAAGTGCCATATATCAAACCATTTTTTAAAATTATGTGATGTCCATCGCTCGATCATCACAAATAGAAATGACTGTAGCCAGAACCTAATATATAATTTAATCTCATTAGTACACAGCAACAAATCCAATCATGAGATTGGATATGTGTTAGTGACCAATAATTATTACAGTTAGTATGTGCATATGGATTCTTTCTCCACCATCTTTAATAAGCAAATGATGGAAAGTCGATGTAACCGTAGACCACCTCCCATAGGTGGCATCGTATTCATAAATTAGTCACACACATAGCGTGAACATGAAAACCTGAGAGCCATTCACAATACGAATCCACCAAAGAACAGTGACATCGGAGAGGTCCGATTGCTACAAGACGGCTGCAAATGTGTCCTTACTTCCAAACTTCATCCTACAGAAGGTCATAAAGCCCTGTTAACACAGGGACGATTTAGCATATGCGCCTTTTCATTTCGGTAAGGCAGGGATGCAGTCGATGCGTCGTATTAACATCAAATGAATCGTGCCACCCTTAGCTATTCCGGACGCCGCGCCTCCCAGCCGGACGACTGTCATCCGCAGTTCATCTAAAATCCTAAACGGAAGGGGGCCGATCGTCAACGGGAAAGAAGATGGCCATCCTGCTAACCCCCGTAAGCGAAGACCTGGAGACTTTAGGGATTTGGTTTCTGCATAGAAATGACGACCACTTCGTCGTGCGGGCAGTGGGGGTCTCCATTCGCATTAAACGTTAAAATACCGTCTTTCAAATAGGAGCCTCCGCCGTGCCGGTGTGACGCCCTGCCGTGAGCTGCGTCTTCCTGCAGCCGGTCGACACCAGCACACGGTGCCGCCCCGGTACAACTGCGCCCCCCTCCATATCGGGGTCCCTCTCCCCCATATCAAATCAAGATGACCATCTTACATATTTTATGTACAATAAAACATGACAGAAATCGCATCGGTTTCATCTCACTGATGCCGCTGGACTTTTTTTGATAGTTATTTTTGCCGCAGCCGACCACCTAGCTGCACGAGCTGATGACCGTCGATTTCGGCACGGACTAAAAAAAAAAAAAAAAGCTACCGAACCGAGCCCACAGGAAACGCTGGGATGGGAGCCAGTGAACGGCTAGCTAGCTAGCGCCGTGAAGCGAGGCGCCGGCTCACACGCGTTATCCCCAAGCCGAAAATAATGCGGGTTCGCTGCGGACATCCACCCGAAACCCACGGCCCAGTCACCATGACGTCAACCCATCTCGCCGGGCGGCTACCGGGCGTCCATATGCTCGGTACCGGCTCAGATACGCGCAGGCCGCCGTCTAATAAACTATTGATCAGTGCCCAGTATTACTGCTGCAGGCGAATAAGCAAACGGGCGGCGTGTCCTACTGAATGTAGCCGGCAAAGACACAGACACGCATACAAGCTTCTCCGCCCAGGACGGGCGCCAACGGCCGCCGGGTCCCCACAGCAACACAAAGATACTCAAACAACTCCCAGGGAAAAGGGGGGAGCAATGCGCCCGGCAGCGGGGAGATTACCGCTCATCACCGCTCGCAAGACACTTACCATCGCTCCGTTTTATTTCCACGTAAATCCCAATTAAGATCTTGCCGAAATTAGCCGCCATGCTTCATTAGTGAAATGTGGTGCTTTTGATGACGGGCTCCTTTTATTTGAATTACCTCGCCGCGGAGCGCTCTGAAAACCGGGGAGGTGGTTTGGGGGAGAGAAGTAGCCGGGAGAATACGGCGTCGGCGCGCATGCGCTGTCCGCCCTCCCTACAGCCCTTCGCAGGCTGGGCGCAACAAGCGCCTTAAAGAAGAGGCGCTTTTTTGTCGGCATAATCTCGTTTCGGAAGCAGGTGGATATGTATATATATATATGTATTGTGCTGAGTATATAACTAAAGCAGTTACACAGAAAGCGATTATTAAGCAAGAGTTTCTAAATATTATCGATAAATATGAACAGACCGTGTGGTCTGGATATAGTAATAAATTGTAATTTTGTTTTAACCCTTACCAAACCAGTTATCCGATTTTTTTCAACAACTGCCCTGCTGACTAAGCTATTGTGATTTGCTTTGGGTTTCTGTGAAGCGATTAAACAATACATGTATTTTATACATTATTATGTGCTCACAGTGTCAACAGTTA
This sequence comes from Gnathonemus echidnorhynchus, assembly GCA_026776725.1. Taxonomy (NCBI): domain Eukaryota; kingdom Metazoa; phylum Chordata; class Actinopteri; order Osteoglossiformes; family Mormyridae; genus Gnathonemus; species Gnathonemus echidnorhynchus. Next base: position 27,584,030 of record JAODJU010000040.1, read on the forward strand.
AACCGTTTGTATGCCTCTTGTAAGTAATGCCAGGGGTGGGTATCACATATGGTACACATACACAATGTCTTTCACTCTGAATGAAAATAATTACTAATCCAATAAAATCAATACATTTAGGCTGCAAAAATATATTGCGTAATTTTGTATCATTTGCAAAAGTAATCTCTGAACAAATACTTTGTAGGTAGGTCTTTGGTAATCTGAGTTTTTGGAGGAGTTTCTATGAACTATGCAGAATAGAATTACAAAAAATGAACGTTGGGCCTAACCGAGCTTCTAGAAAGCTTCAAAGCTTTGCCAATTCTTTTGTGATGCTCTCCAGCATTTGTCACCTAGTAAATTTATTTCAGCATTCCATGAAAAGTCAGAAATATTTCTTTTTCCACATCTGTGACCGAACGCACATATTCACATAGCATATATGGGCTTCATTTTGTTGTGTAATCTCTCCTAAAACATACACCTGGCCCAATTCAAATTAATGCAGAGGCCATGAATGTTTACCAATTAAATAGTTTGAGCATTTTGTATCTTAATTCCTAAAACATTTAAATATATTCTTTAATTTGTTTTCATTTATATAGTTAAGTATATATGAGCAGATAAATGATCCCATTTACATACATTTTGTATTTAAGCCCATCAAAATAAAAAATAACCAATGAGAGCAAATACTTTCTGAAGGCATTAAGAATAAGCAGTTTATTTTGCACTGACATCTGCATCTGTTTTCGTAACACCTTTAGTTCCTTACTCTCCGATCCTTCAAATGACTAATATGCTTCTACATATGATGTTTATTGATTTGACTCAAAACTGATGAGTCACCGTTAAAGACTTATTGACAGTGAAAACTATATATTTTATAACTTTAATGAAATGTAAAATAAAACTCCTATCTTAGATCTATGAAGTGGAGGAAATATTACTTCATAAATTTTGTGGGTTATGTAAGAATATGAATTTGACTAAAGTAGTTTAAGTACTTTGAATAATTAGCACACTGATTTTTTTGTGAAACTAGAAAGGCTAAAGAATTACTGAACAGATTCATTATGAATTGCACAGAGCAAACAGGATGACAGCAAAACTGACCCATCTGAGAAATCCAGTGAGCAACGAGATGCTTAATTTAACCATTTGTGAAGTCTTTCAAAAACCAGAGGCCTACTTCCTGTACAGGATATTGACTGCTACCATTCATTTAGGGTTTGCAAAAAAATTGATGATTGTTTATATCTGATATAATCCAAGTATGTGATTCAGTAATTGTGACCTTGCACAAAAACATGCTGTTTTTGCTTCAATGGCCCTATAAGTCATCCTGGGGAAGAATATAAGGCAGACATAAAAATTAAATTTAATGTGATGTAATGCAATAAATGTATTGCGTGTAATTATAAATGGAATACAAGTATGCAGTACGGAATCCATTTAAGTTAAATTGACACACACAGTGCCATATTTGTACTGTGGGAATATTACAGCAATTGAATTATTTCACAAACTCCTTGAAGGTCGTTGCATATTGGGTGACCTTTAGTTTAGATTTAAAATGTTAATCTAAATACTGCAAGATAGGAAGTATATTACCAATATTATTTATTTATTAAGAGAGATAGTTCAGTGCTTGAAGTTGGGAAAAACAGGTGCTGGTACTCCCCTTGTCATTCAGTATCCAGTTCTGGTACTCTCTTTGTCATTCAGTACCCAGTTCTGGTACTCTCTTTGTTATTCAGTGCCCAGTTCTGGTAC
>JAODJU010000040.1:27592825-27613464 GCA_026776725.1 Gnathonemus echidnorhynchus
TACTTAAATGGCCTCCACCGTCACCAGACCTCAACCCAATAGAGCATCTATGGGATGCGATGGAACGGGAGATTTGCATCATGAAGGTGCAGCTGACAAATGTGCAGCAACTGCATGATGCTATCATGTCAACATGGAACAAAGTCTCTGAGGAATGTCTCAAGCACATTGCTGGATCTATGCTACAAAGAATTAAGGCAGTTCTGAAGGCAAAATTCCAGGTCCAGAAAGTACAAATCCAGACCAAGATTTTGTTTCAACCAACCAGTCTAGTATAAAGAGTCACAGTCACTGGTTGATTTAAATAAATTCTAGGTCTGGATTTGTACTTTCTGGACCTGGACTTTCCACCTCTGCAATTTGGTACTAGAAAGATACACATAATAATGGGGCCAGTGAGTTGATATGCTTCAGTTTCTTGTCTGAAGGGTGTGCCACCTGGAGGGCGCAAAGAGATATTACAGAAACAAAAATCCCATTCTGTTTCTGGGTCCCAAACGGAAAGGGTTTAAAAATTCAAGGTAAGTTACTTTAACTTGTAATATATCATTACACTTATTATTTGCATGAAAACTTTCTGAAATATGTCATGTAACGTACAACTGTGGTTTGCATCCAAGAATTTAAACCGAGGGTGCATCCACAAGAAGCCCGTTTCTTCCGGCATTATTATATACAATAATCTAAATAAATGCCAGCATTAAATTATAGTAGAAAGTCAGCTGCAAAAGAATTATTTTGCGAAGCCATCTGGTCAGCTGCCCTCATATAAGATTTCATCTGCCTCAACCGCATCCATCCATCCATCCTTTTGGACCGTGGGAGAAACCCACTCGAACGCGGGGAGAGCGGCCTACGCCCTTACAGAAAGGACCTACGCCCGACCCCTGTGGAGCAGCAGCGCCACTCACTGCGCCACCGTGCCGCCCCCATCTCAACTACATTCAAAACATTTTTAAACGACAGGAAACAGAACCCATGTTACAGCGGCAAGTTCGGCTTTATTTTGGGACACGGGAGTACATGGTTTTAAAAACTCCGTTTCAGTGGAAAATTATAGGGGTATGCGGAAAATACAAACGCAATCGGACTGAGAAATGGCAAAAGAAAATGTCTAATAAAGCACCAGAAGAATCCGAGGTTACAGTCATATTAAACCCAAATGACATTAGATCGTGAGTCGCCGGAAATGAAGAACAGGTGAAACGAATGGACGCGATTAATGACGGTCACGTGACTCACCGTCCCGAGGCGAAAGGAGGCCCCGCCCTTCTTTCTCTGACATGCTTTGTCTTGTTATTAAAATTACAACAGGGCCTCGGGCCTACAATAAAGGTGGATTGTGGGACAGACAGCATTTCAGAAAACGTGATTTGAGATTGCCTAAGCAAATGCTACAGCATTTACCAGTAGATGGAGCCAAATCCCTTACCATTTTGTATTTGAGGGTTCGTTTGGGGAAATAGTTATTTTTAAATACCGTTACCAATAACATAAACTTTTAAATTGTATTTCTCAAAACAATTGTACCTGAAATTTATTTCTGACAAAATTCATACAATATTACTACGCAGCGTAACTCATAATGTAAGTTACAAGGAGTTTTTGGTAAAATACCGGTGAGTTAGAAGTCCAGACGCTATTATTGTCATTCTTCATGACTGAACACTCGGAGTTATTGTAGGAAATGCATGTCATTCATGAAAATGTATCACAAACGTGTTTAATATGAATAGCCGTGTTAATTACAATAAAGTAATTAAAGCAAATATCTAGTAAATCAAGTGCAATGATATTTGGTAATTGTGGTAGTGGTCAGTAATCCTAGTATGTAGTGGATTAGAAAACACACACCCACAATACTAAATTCAGATCACCCTTCCAGACCCCTGTTTATTCTCAAGCCTATATGAGGACCACGTTTATTCGGGCCTCTGGATTGTGGAAATCAGTTAGAGTGAGATTAATTTTTGCCCATTGTTTCCTGTGCCAACTGTAATAAAGAAATGGTACTTTGTGGATATCTATTACGCTAACAAAGATCTACAGTGGGATCAGCACTTATCTATTGCTGTGTCGCTGATAAAATCCTCTTCTGAACCAAGAGTCTATTGGATTTTAAAGGAAAACAAAATTATTAGCAAATTGGGGAATCTAGAAGGGGTATCCTTGGACCAAATAAAAGACAATATCTTTTTTGTTGCTGTGAAAGTAGCCTCACTGCATCTCTTTGTTTCTCCTCTTGCCATATGACAGGCGAGCTCTGTAAGTGACCTTGTGGCAGTTTGGGATCAGGGAAGACAAAGCTGGACTAGTGACTAACCACCCAGTCTTGACACCATCAACAGTATAAATAAAGTCACAGCCAAACCCCTGAGTTTCAGCAGAAACAAAAGTGTTAGCTGGACATGCTAAATTTTAATGTGTATTGTCTGCAGAAATCACTTTTAAAAGGTGACCTAAAAACCATGAAAGATTTTGTCCTGTTCTCTCTCTCTCCTGCACCACCTTAATTGCTTAGGAAGAGTGATGTAATTTATGCGAAGGACTGATGAGTTGGCAAGTCACGCTTTTGATTGGAATCAGCGTGAAAGTGAATTAGGCTGCTCATGAGCCTGTTAAGATGGCTGGCCGGCTTGTTGAGATGTGCTTCCAGAATCTTGGCTTTGTCAGCATGTTCATGAAAGAAAGCAGGGTGTCAAGGCAGTGCTGCTCTGTGAAATGCCCACTAGTGCCATAATTAAACCCTCCTGCAACCTTTCGGAAGAAAAGATTAATATATTCATATAAGGATAGTCACATAAAGCTCAAATATTCTATAAAATGATTCTGTAAAATTTATATAGCTATATGCATAGAAGCTCACATTCTTTTAACATTGTAAGATAAGTTAAAAAAATGTGTCTATTCATTATTTTGACTGCTTGCTACATCTAGTACACAAAAAAAAAATTCTACCAAACACTGAGGTTTCCTATTGGGTGCAGAGCCAACCACAGGCTCAGGTGTTCAAAACGTACATCATTTCAAGTCCCGTTAAGATATTCAAAATATTCTGACTCTGCTGATGCACATACGTTCCTTGCTGTTAGACATATAACTCGATTAATGTTTTTGTCTCTCCTGCAGTTACAGTTCTGAGACTGACGATGATAGCCCACTTGCTAGCAGGGTTCAGTCCTCTGTGGACTGACTGCTGACTTCACTTCTGCATGAAGAACCATTTCAGAGATGTGCTACTTCCCAAATTCAGCACCAGCTCATAGATCCAATGAATTGCAGTAGAGTTGTCATGTTCGCTGCTGGTGCATCATAAGCGGGCAGATGTCTAACCCTAAATGCCCTTCTATCGAGGACATTTGCATTTTCTTTGTGTCAACACTGAAAGAAGAAAGAAAATGCTGCAGCACAGAAAAAAGTGAGGTCTTTAATATATAACGACAAATAATATTTTGTTGATATCCTACTCACCAACATCACACTTTCTACATACATGAGTAACAGCTGCCATTATAAGCAAACTAAAAATGAACATCCAGTTTAGAACTACATACCTCATAAAAAGCACCGGACAAACTATAGCAAACACTTTGGCAGAGGTCTCTAAGTGGACAGCTGAGCGCTGAAAACAGTCTTATTTACCTATTCATAGTCTGAGCTGAAACTTACAATCCATGGAGAAATTTCTTACAACTTAAGTGCAGTTAAGGCATCACCTGAGGACATGTATATATATATACTAATGCAAGGCTGCATCTTAAAAAAAGAAACCTTTTTTTTTGCAAATGAAAATTATGAAAACAAATATCACTTTTAAATATGCTCAAATTTCTTCTTGTAACTTGTACAAGTTATATATTCCTTTAAAAGTTTAAAGGTCATGGATGACACCTGTTATCTTTTTCCTGTGTATATGACCATTATTATTTGCATAGAATAATATGTAAAATCAAGGTTTCTAAACTTTAACACCATTAACAGCATTTTATATTTGAAGTCACACCAGGTTTCCTACTGAAACAAATGTAAACGAATGGCAGTTGGCTAGGGTGAGGAAGCCATCTTGAGATGCTACAGGTCTGACCTCAGCGAGATGGAGATGTAAAGGTTTGCAAAAAAAAAAAGACGAGCAACTATGCCGTCCAAGTATACTGGCTACTTTTCATTCGATGTTTTGACCAGCTGCTAACTCAGTTTAAGACTGAATGGTGCTGTTGCCTTGAGCGTTTCTCAAAGCAAGTCTGCAATTGACACATGCAGGCGCAGTGAGAGCAAGTCTCAGGGGCCACGATCAGTCAAGTGGCTCTAAAACGGTAGGCAGGGTGCAGTGAACTTGAGCTGCCTACAAAGGAATTATCTGCAGCAGAATGGCAGCCATCATTTTTGCATTAAGTTATGACTTTGCCGGCATATTTGGCTTAGCGGCTCCAAGGTGAGCCACATCGCCGAGTACAGTGGGGCTCCGCCTTTTAATGTCCTCACTTCCTTGACCAGGGTAGGAAATGAGGTGACATGAGTACTTTAATATTTTATCAGCATGTCATAAAATATTTCTTGGGTTAGGTAAAATTACGTCCGCAGATATGCGACAGACAGTGCATTTCTTGGACGTTTAGAAATAGGAGAAATGCATAGCTTAAAAAATGAAAATTGTTTTGGGCGCATGTGGGAGAAGTATTTCGTTTTTTTCTGCATGTGGAATGTTGACTTTGGGATCTATAGAGTGACAGAGCTATAGTAGCGAAGAAAGAGGGCAATGAATTACAGCTGGGCAGAAACTGACAGCTGCTGTTATATTAGCTGACAACGAGTGACAGTGGTGGAGCGAGAGGAACAGTGAGCAACAGCTATGGGGGGAGATTAACAATACGAGAAACAGTAAGAGTGACAATAATGACGATGCTCGGTTACCTATCACAACTGATGTAAATAAAAAAATATACAGTGTATCTATAGTTTAACAAATGAAATATGGTGCGCATGTGTAACACTACAGTAGGGTAAAAATAGAATTAATATGTGCACAGTGAGATGAAAAGCAAAGAAACGGTATTTCTAGCCATTATTACCTGTATACCTGATTTATTTATTTACATTTTACATTTTTAGCAGACGTTTTTGCCTAAAGCAACACACCAGCAAGGCAATAGCACACTGCTAGCATTCATGCTACCAAGGAGATTAACTAGGCAAAAGTGCAGCTATGCTGAGCTTAAAATGAATGTACTGGTGCAATTGTAGGCAGTTTTGGAGCAGAAGCTACTCAACAGCTACACAACTCCACAGTAAGTATTGACAAAGTAAGACATGCCCTCCCAAGAACAGCTGGCACTCCGTCTCTGCAGGGGCAAATCCCCGGGTTCAACCAACCGCGGATTTGAAATATTTAAAAAAAAAAAAGCCAAAAAGTTCCAAAAAGCAAAATTTTAATTTGCCACATGCCAAGCACCATGCTGAATCCACGTGAATGAAGTGATGTGTTTGGCCTCCTGAAGCTTCTCTGCCTGTATGTTCTGCATGTACTACAATAGTTGTGTCTGAACATGTACAGACTTTCTTTCTTGTCATTATTCCCTAAACAATACAGTATAAGAACTATTAATATAACATTTACATTAAAGTTGGTATTATAAGTAATCTAGAGATGATTCAAAGCATATGGAAGGCTCTGTGTAGGTTATATGCAATGACTACGGCATTTTATATAGATACTAGCATTAGCTTATTTTGGTGTCTGCAGAGGGTTCTGGAATGAATCCCACAGATACCGAGGTACAACTGTGGTATCTATTCAGCATCATTGCCCTCTTTGAATTTGAATTGAAGTTGCCCTTTTTTCAATTTATCAAATAATCAGTCCAATCAGGGTTAGCTTGGTTCCAGTACAACAGGCATCTATAGGAACAGGCCTGGTGAGTACTTTGGTCGTGATGCAAGGTCCTCCAAACCCAGCGCTGTGCTATTTCTCAATCTCCTGCTGACTCACGGTACTTTTATTTAAAAAAAAATCTCGAAAGACTCGCGTTTATTACTTCAGACGTCAGCAGTGACTTGTCTGAATGTGTAATCTCCATGAACTCGCGAGACCACTGTGGTGCATTTGACACACACACAAAAAAAGGCTGTTTGGAATTCTGATGCAGCCAGACGTTGTCATCTGAAAGGAAAGGTATTTCAAAGGAAGATGTTTTGTCTTTCATAACACAGTGTGATAACCACTGAGAATTCTCATTGAGGGTGGTGTGGTTGGGGCCTTGCAGACAGGGGGAACACGAAGGGTGGTTTCAGAATCTGGCCCGAGGAAAAAAACTAATTTCCTATGGGAAATTGCTCTTTCAAGAACAAAAAAAGATATAAGAAAACTGAAGATTGACTTTTACCCACCAACAGCTGGCTCGCACCCTTTAGTCTGTTGGCCCGTATTTAAACTCCACCAGCTGACACTAAACAACCACCATTACCCTCAGCATGAGAGAAAGACAGTGTTTGAGCCAATTAAAAAACATTTTATGGAATAGCCTGAAAATCATTCTTTTCAGCTTTCCAAAACACTGAGCAGCAAAGAGAGAGCTGCTTAGGCCTCTCATCCCCAGTCTCGCCTGTGACATTTTGCCTGCTGGCTGATACTCTTATGTGGCTTACAGTGCTGTGAGGTTCTAGACCATGCTATCGCTAAAACTGTATAGCAGTGCTGCTGGAAGTCAGCTCGGAGCCTGCAGACAGCCATCCTCTGCCCTCTGCTTCGCCTTAATGTGTATTGTGCTGTGGTGTGAAAGCCCATTGCCGGCCTTTACCCTTAGCCAGGAAATACACACACGCACGGGCACATGGCAGCAGCCCGTGGGGATTAGGATATAGCCACTATCCATCCTGCCATGGAGGGAGTCAGGTGACAGGTGTTTATACGGCATCATCTGCTCTGATGAGTCGCACCTGTCCCTTGTTCCTAGTACCGAGTTTAAATAGCTCTACTGTTTTTTTTCCTTCTCATTCTAGCTAACCAGGCAAGATAGTACTGCAGTCCTGTGCAGGGAGTGTTTGTTTTTTAATGTCATTTTTTAAGTCTGAACAGTAATTGTGTTCTGGTCTCTCCACTCCCCCAATACTTCAGTAGTTTGTTTTTTTTTGCCCACTCAGCTATTTTAACCGTCTTTAATGAACGGAACACCCCAGCCTGTTGTCTCCCCATGTCATGTTTCGATAGCCTAACCAGACGTTCTTCCCCGATGCAGAGGCATACTCACACACGCTGTATGTGCATACATACACACACTAGCATTGATATGTACGGTCAGAACGATGTCCCTCCAGGCACATAAGCACTCTAAATTCTGCAGGCTCAGGACTTGTATAGGAGAGAAAAGCCCTCATTAGAATAATGGAGCCATGCTGTGGAGTTTCAGTCGAATATGAGTCATAAATTGGATTGATCACTGTAACCCACAGCCTAAGGCCTAATCACTGTATTGATGTAATGATCAGGTCTTGTGCTGCACAAATAGTCACTGGCTCGTTAAACAGTATAGGTAAGTACCCAAACAAAGAAGACACTTAAGATGAATTAAAGATTTTTCTGAGTTAATTAAGCAATTACCACCCCCTTCTGTTGTTGATGCTGGTCCCAGTTCCCTATTATTTTGCCCATCGAGGCTAGAAAAGACCTCAGTTACAGAGCGGGGGAGGATCAGAGCAAAGACTGGCCAGTGTTTGATAGGGAACAGCGGCTACTGAGGTGATGCTGGTGTGGCAGTCTGATGGAAACACATCATCCGCTAAGGGCAGCGGTAGCCAGAAATTGAGCTTGTGACGTGTATGCATTGCATTGCGAAAATAACAAGTGACTGGCAAGCATCCCCTACCTGTGAATGTCAGTCTAAATACAGCCTGTCAAGAACTTAAGAGAGAGCAATATAGTGGAGAGGCTGCAATGCCAATGTGCATATAAGGTGGTGCAAAAATAAAACAGGCAGTGAGCTCCTGAGCAGCAGAAATGTCATATGGTCAGAAAAGCCACCCTTCACCCTATTCTCAGCTGCATGCATGAGTGGCACATGTCCGTTAAAGTTTCCAGGCACAAATTGCTGGTTTTCTGACCTTGAATGTGCTGTGGGCTATGTTATGGTTTTCTAGCATGACGTAGATCCACTCAAGGTAAATGTGGGTGTAATTAAATGTCAATAATTATGAAGTCAGTCTGAGTTATCGTGTTGGTCCTATGGCAAATCATTTCTGTCCTGATGGAATGAGTGGAATCTTCCTGGATGATAGCATCCCTTATTTCTCTCTATCACTTCCCTCCAATATGCGTCCAGAGCCGTGTCAAATCTCTATATTCCAAGGTGCTCCAGTACCGTTCTAGCGGCTGATTATGGACTACCTCCAAGTTAATGTGGGTATTTCATTTCCTTCTGCTGTTACACACATCTGATTAACCTGCCATTCGAGTCCCTTTGCTTTCCTATGTCTTACGCCCATTCATTATCCGCCAAGCTCACAGAGTTTGAACAGAGAACACAGCTACTCTACCCCTTCAACTAGATGAGACAGACGGCATGCAAGCTGAGGAAGGGGCATTGCGGAGACATGGGTCAGCCCATTAGAAACACTCCACGCTCCTGCACTTTCCAGTTTTCCCAGTTGCAGTCATTTCACTGAACGAATTGCAGCTTTTCAGGAGCAACTAAAATGCTCCCACTGCAGAATAATTTATGGCACAGAGACTGGATGACCAGGGAAAATTGAAGATTTACTAAGATGGGATTTAACTTAACTTTTTTTTCATGTAAGGATCCGAATCTTGCCTTACTTAATCTATCCATCCATCTCCTGTATCCACTTATTCGGTAGAGGTTACCGCAAGCTTGGACACGCTCCCAGGGCTGAATACATCCTGCAAGAGATGTCAGTGAGACCTACATAATTCAGCGTGCAAAATGGTTTCCAGAATGGAAATGAAGGTGCGAGGGGAAACAATTATTTTTACATTAGCCTCTAGCGTAATCAGACGCACAGTATACACTGACGAACAGAAAATATATGTATGACACATTTTATATTATAGCAAGATGAATTAAAAGATTTAGTTGGTCAAGCAAAACTAAAAACTATTGGCAGGACTTGCTTGTGACCTTTCTGCTGAGAACAAGTTGAGCGCAAGCTGTCGATGCTAATTATTCCCCAATAGGGCATAACCGGCGAAGGACAGCTTTGAGGACATATGTGACTTCTGTGCACATCTTTCAACACGGGGTTAATATTAGGAAAAACGTTGCCTGATAGGAAGGTTTTTTGAAGCCCTCACAGGTCTAGTTTTGGGGTTATGATTATTATTACTGTTGAATTGCTTATCAGGTTATTTTATTAGAAAGAGTAAATTATGTGCATTGACAATGTTACACATTAATGTTCTTGGCAATTTAGGTAAAGTGCTGTACTCAGGTGCGATGATATCATAGCTCCCCAGCCTTTAACACGTTACTCAGGGTTTGCTCCTAACCAGTCGGGCCCAACAGCATCCACCTTGAGTTGTGTTGTGTCTTGTAGCATCTATAAACAGATTGTTTCACTCGTTTGCTTTTGATTTCTTGCAGATTTTGAGAGTCTCTTCCCGCACCCCCGCTTCCTCCTACAGACAAAAGCTAAAATGGGTTGTCCCCCGGGCACGCTCACTCGTCACTGTCACGCTGCCACAACTACATCCCCTGAAACGGGCGCAGCGAGGAGAATCAAAGGGGAGCTAAATAAAATCTAAATTCATCATTGTGTCAGAAGGTAATCTGTCTCCTTAATTGTTTTCGACCTTTGCGGGGAAATTCATGTCATTTTCTGAACATCGTTTTAACGTCTAACTTTCAAGCTGCATAGCTGGAGATGCACACAATCTGTAATTATGGTCTAGCCTTCTATAATCTAGAGGTATAAGCAGTGTAAAATGTGTGAGTATGTGGGTAAAATGTGGGTGGGTATTCTGGGATTAGGAGATGGGTGTATCTCCATATTTCATATTTTACTTTCGAACCTGCTAATCTCAGGAAGGTTCTAGGTGCCGTCTTGCGTGTGGATAGGTGATTTCCTTGAGCGGCCTTCCAGTGAAACATAACCTACACTGGTCTTTTTTGATTTGCTTCATGTTCAGCAGTAGGGTTGCAGATTAATGAGTAATAACTAATGAGGATAGTGAAATATATGGTTTTGGGGTGCAGTGGTGACTGGCTTCTATTGGATAATTGGGCAAATTCAACATCCCCCCTCCCCCAAAACCAATTAAATTTTGTCACTATACTATCAGCCTATTTTATCTAAGAGCTCGCTTCAAATGGTCCAGTCTCTGATTCCATCGGCCATACTGCTTGGCCAGTGGTAAGATGCCTGAAACTTCCAATGAATTCCAGTGAAACCAGGTGCAGCTACAGAAACAACAAATGGACATAAAGCATGGGAAAGAACACAAGGCTTTTTGTACTTCAATCGTCATGTTGTGTCCGCAAGGCCACTATAATTAAGGTATTATTATTATGGCATTAATTTGCAGTCATTACCTCATGAATTAAATTGGACTTGCTTACTCTCATTTTAATATCTTCTTGTGTCCTCTCATCCTCTTGGTTATATCATCTGGTGTGTGTTTTTTTTTTTTTTTTTTTTACTTCTTTTGGTTATCTCGGCTCCCATGAACCCTGGAGGACTCATTTTCGTATACCGGCTGCCTATTGGACTTGGGGATTTAATTTAAACCCATGAATTTTATGACCTATAATAAGAGTCAAATTGAAGTCAAGTAAATTGGCCTAGCAGGTGTCTGGCATTTTTTTAAACTAAAAAATATAAAGCTGACAATCCTACTTATTATGGAGGTAATTGAACCAAAGATGGAAGAAATGAAGCGGCAGGCCCACGCCTACAGAAAGCTCTCCGGGTTTGAGGCATGTGAGGCGGCCTCGGAAACTTTGTGCCTGTCACGTTTTTTTGCTGTCTAAGTGTCAGAAAGCAGAGACATGAGCTTGTGGTTTTCCTCTTATATGCAGGAGGGCCAGTGATGAAAGATCTGTGACTGTGACAAAGGGGGCAGCAGGTTTGATTCCCAGAATGGTCAATGCTATTGTAGCTTATCACAAACCTGACTTGCTGTAGCAGGTAAATACAAAAAAATTATATTCAATTGGCCTGGATATGGAAATAAATTATGTCATTTAACAAGTGAAGAACATAAATAATGTCCTAGTAAGATGTATGCAAGGATGCAAGGTAGCAAATTACCAATGAAGTCCTTGGGCCCGATAGATGGAGAAAGGAGAGCAGGGCTGCCTCACTGCTGCTCGCGGAAAGCACTGCGAGATGTGCAACAAGCAGAACGAGCCAGGGCTGTGGTGAAATGTGTCATCCAGACGCTGGCACATGGCTGAGCACTGCGGCCTGCTGTTTATCAGCATCGCAGAGATGCTGGAGCACACGGTGTTGAGGAGGCAAAGCTTCCGGCACTCTCTCTCAGACTCGCTTTCACCAGAATCCCAGCAGAAACACAGCGGAGAGCGAACTCGTCTAACTCATTCCCAAACTGTCGCTGCACGTCTCTCCACTGCAATGTATGAGCTCTATTATTTTTCCAAATTATCATATGAATCAGCATCATTAATAAAAATATAGTCTTTTCTCTTAAAGACACATGTCGGTTGGTGCCATAGCAACACTAATGGAACCGTAATACATTGCACATTGCACCTATATGATTGCGAATGAATTATGAATAAATGTTTCATGTCTTTATTTTACATGATATTGCATTCATAAATATAAGTCACAATTTGGATTTTGAATCTAAGCCTTAATAGAGAAAATTGCTTCCAGGCTCTTTGTAGACAAGTGTGTATGTGTGAATATCTGAGCAGTGTCCATGTGAATCAGATAAAGCAGATCTCTTCTGTGTTTACCTTCTTGGGCATCTTCTTGTGCATCCTCTTTACCTTCTTGTACATCCTCCTTCTGTGCAACATGTTTTACTTGCTTCCTTAGCCTCTACTCATCCTCTCTAACTCCACCAGTTTCTCCAAATCCTGTTCGGAAACCTTAGACTTACTATTTAGGATCAGAGTGATCCAGCTCGCAAATCAGATAAATAGTGACGATTATGACGTCGTTGCCAATCTGCATCAGTGTGTTAGGGTTGGTCTGCCATGACCTACGGTATTGTCCCTGTGATGTGAAGATGAGGACCTACCGTCTTCTCCGGGTCCATCTCTGCAATGGCTAAAAACAGAAAAATCGATAAAGAGATCAATGGGATCCAGGGACCCATAATGGTGCTATTACTGTCTGCAGGTTTGTCTATACAGCCTCTCTGTGGAATATTCCGGAAGGCCAGATGGTTGTATTGCCCAGGTAGCTGAAGAACCACATTATTGGCACCCTTCTGTCTTAAGACTGACCCTCATCCCCGGCAGGTCAGGATAGTGAAGCGTCTGCACTGGTGGGTATTTCATGGGCATCCCAGCATAGAGGGAGCTGCCATTACCAGACAGCAGTGGACCAAGCAACTGGACAAGCGGGTGACAGCTGACAGATTGAGCCAGTCCTGAGGACACTGGCGTAAAACATTCCAGTGACACGAGAGAAATATGAGCGCAGGCTTTTCTGAGTAATTAAATCATGGAATATCAGTTGTTAAGCCAATTAGCATCAGCGGATTAAAGCGTATATGCCTCTGGCAGTATGAACTTTTAGGATTTAGCATGAAAAAATGTGTATGGTCCCTCAAAATCACTGACAAATTACTGGAGGACTTCCACAATATTTTGACTGGCACTGCAAATGCACCAGTAGATAAAGCAGGCTCAACACAGAGTTTGCAAGTCCTCTACATCCATAGGTAATGTGGACCAGGCAGCCCGGCCTCCCCTAATTATCAGGCAGACACTTCAGCCACCAGATGTGGGTGAGACGGTGCCCTAATGGTCTAATCTGTTTTGCCCAACAATAACAAAGGAGACCTTGTGCTGTTCTTTGCCCCCCATACCCCGTGTTCAAATTTCCATCATTATTTATCGCAGTGGCACAGCGTCTGTGCGTTGGACCTTTGATTACCTCACATTTGTCATCGGGCGCTCATTTTCACCGCAGCTTCGCTGAGAATAATGCGATCATATCAAACGCATTCATCAAAATGCGGCGAGCCGCCACTGACTGGGACGAGATCTTCTGCTTTTCTGAGGGTGATGGACGAAAGGAACAGGCGCAGGGAAAGGATGGGAACGGCGGGTGAGAAGAAGAGAACAGGCCTCCCTTTGGTCCTCACCTGTGCAATGGATGCGCGGTGGAGGTCCTGTGCCTTTCTGTCAGTGGCATTATTTGGAACATGGGGATTCGCACTGCATTTTATGGCAGAGGTGCGCTGTGATTGTGGAACATGCACACGCACACACACTGATGTAAGCGCACACAAACACACGCACAGGTTTCTGGATTGTGCGGGATAATGTTAGGGTAGACCAGAGGTTGACAGGGTGGGGTCAGGGTTAGCCTCATTCATATGATTAAAATCCCTCATCCCGCCTGAATTCGCAAAGGGGCGAACGTGCAAAGTGCCACCAATGCAGCAAATGCAGGATTAATAACTCCGCATGTACATAAAAAGGCTTTTGGCAGGAAAAACAAATACCGTTTAAAGCGAGAGGACTGTTTCAGATAGCTTATGTTGATGCCTACATTCCGCCGGTCGGGAGGCTTTTGTTTTCCTGTGGAAAAAAACACAAGGGGTGTGAAAAAGAGGGCCCCCCTTTCTGGCCTAATTGGTTCCAGGGGTGACTGTGGCACAATAGCTTGCGAGTTAAAGGATTTCAGAAAAAAAAAAAGCATAATGAAAGAGGAAACAAGAGCACGTATCCGGGGAGGGCTAGCTGGCTCACTGCCACCCTCCATCAGCCATGTCGGAGGTGCGCTGACCGGGTCGTGCGTTCTGAATTTAATAGCCACACCCCCCGAGGTTCCCCCCGCAATGGTGATTAGTCAAGGTGGGGGATGCAGGCAGCAGGGTTCAGCGTGACACTGAGGGAGACTCTCAGGGATGCCGCTCTGCATTCATGCACACCCCATGATTAAAACAGCTATTCATCAACATGCACGCTGCAGCTAGCGCCGTGGCTTACTGCTGAGGCTACGGCTGCAGTTCTCCCCCCCCCACGCCTACCCTGTATGCTGAATTCCTTCCGTGGTCCATCCCCGTCTTGCTGCCTAAGCACCGCGGGCAGAGCCCCAGGTAACGCGGTCCAATCGAAAGCCCGGCAGAGTCCAAGTGCCTTTGATATGCAGCCGGGGGAGGCTTCCTGCGCGGATTAAGACGGCTACTCCAGTGCATGCCAGTTATCACTCGCAACACATGCGGCGCATCTCACATGCGCACACACAGAGGCACACGGATGGGTGACGACGTGGCCGCGCCAGTACGTGCGCGTTTATGCATGTACGTGTGCGCGCAAGAGGTGTTTAAAAGGCCCGCTAAGGCCCGCTAAGGCCTGCTAAGGCCCGCTGGCGTCCAGGCTCCCATGTGCCGGGTCTGCGCTGGGCAGGCAGTCTGCTCGCTGTCCATCTCTGTGAATGTTAATCAGGCTGCAGGTAATATTTCCACCGGCTCGCTTGGGTGGCAGCTGCCGTGCATGCCACCTAAAAAAATGCGGCTACTCCAAAGGCCGGGGGGGCGCTGGGGCTTTTTGCAGGTTTCGTTCCCGGCATCTGGCCCGACATGACACACGGAGCAGACACTCGACACCCCCGAGCTGTTCGATAACTGCATCCCCATCCCTGCCCCCCTCGCCCCCCCACTGGCAGCGCTCACATTTCACACAGCATCGCTGCACATCTCGACGCAGTGTGACGGCTGGCCGGCCCTCCCCCACTTCAGCCCTGCGTGTTTATGATGTGAACCGCCCTAAAACACGGCACACTGTCTTTTGAAGTGGTCTCCCTCTCTCTCTCTCTCTCACACACACACACACACACACACACACACACACACACACACACACACATACATGATCCAGACCAGGTGGGGGGGTTTCTTTTGTGCTGTTCTACTTTTAATTTATGACAGCCCTCCAAGACTCTTTTTTTCTCCACATTCTGGCCCGCTTTATCCTTTTTTTTTTTTTGGTCATTTCATACGGTCAAACTGCCTTTTTAATGAACATGTGGGTATTTTCTCATGGGCTTTACTTGAATGTGCTTCATAACTGGCAGGGACACGTTATCCAGATGGCGCTTGTTCACGGGACTCTCCGCTTGGTCGTCGGAGGGGAGGTACCCGTGCCGTACTCCCAACTTCCATCACTCCCGCGAATGGGCCAGCCGGACGGACCGTGCCAAGCGAGCCGAGCGGCCGGGGGGAGCTGAGCGGCAGCACAAAGGACGGTGATGCCTGCGACGGGCGAAAGTCACGTACACTGACCTTATTTGGTGGCGGGATTTAATTTCTTTCCACCTCTGGGGGCAATGTAAACACGGACAGCTGCCAAGCGATATTCTTCGGATTTACCGGTCATGCCATCGGAACAAAAAGGTGTTTAGGATTCCTTACCGCGGTCAAGGGAAATAATTAAATATGTGAAAATGTGAAAATGAAAATAACAATATTTACATATAAATTACATGCCATTCCTTGAACAATGAGAGTGCTGAGAGGAAGGGAAATGCTTGCAATGTGCCATCAAATCACAGCAATGGGATAAAGCGGTAATGTTGTGATGATATTACAGGAATACTGTAGGAATTATGCAGGAACTATGTTGAGTCCATATATGGGACATTTATCCAATAGTAGTTCACCCTAGTTCAAGGGTAGCATGATAATGGAGCTGTCTATCAATAGATGGATTTCATGTTCAGTTGGGAATTAATTACCTTGTGTTGGGGGTTGAAAGCTTTGTATGTAAATTCTGATGAAAGCTGTGTCTCTACAGCAATTTATGGCAGCAATAGAAGCTACAGGACAAATGTACCTGGAGATGTATTTGAAGCGCAGATCTTTGTGGAGGATGACCTCCCAAAATGAAGACGGAAGAATAAGCTGCATCGCCGTCATCCCGCCGCCCGGCTCCAAGGCCATGCCCACGGGCGCATTCACACCCAGACGAAAGCCAAGCCTCTTCACCTTGCGGAGAGCGCAGGACGCACTCGTCTGTTTGTTGCAGAGTCTGCTGCTTGGTCTCACCCTCATCTGAAGTGGCGCGCGGCTATTGTCAGTGAAAGCAGAAGGCCGTCGCGTGCAGACGCCGGCCTTTCAGCGGCAGGCAGGAGATCGGGCCGCGCAGCATTGTGACTTCTGATGGGGCGCGGTGGGGTGTGGGGGTGGGGGGTAGTATGTAGATGAGCGTGCGGGACAGCATGACGGGGGGGCTCCTGTGTCTGCGAGGGAGTGGACGTTCGGAGCAGCGAGCAGATGAATTTGCGCTGCCACATGGACGTCACACTGTCTGACACGAAGAGATCCTCTTGTTCACTGAGCCCCCCCTCCCCCCCCACCACACACACACACACACGCGCACACGCGTGCTCGCACCGCCTCCCTTTGTGCTCGGCCGCCTGGCACGTCGTCTGCCGCGGGGCCACAAGCTCCGGTGGTAGCCGTGCCAAGGTCCCCATGGCAACCGCGGAACAGATCCACCCTGATTCGGCGCTCAGTGGTCGCGCTGAGGCAGGAGTGCTATAGACGGCTTCCTCTCAAGAAAAGGCCGTCAGGGCCCATGTGTCAGAGATCAAGCGTGATGCGCGGCTGGCGTCTATATGATACTGCCAAGGGGACGGAGCCTTATTGTCTCCTGGATTTGATCCTCTTTCTCTCCTCCCTCCCTGTTCTTTTCTCCCTCCTGTCTCCCTTTCTTTCCTCTCTCTCTCAGTCTCCCTCCCTCCCTCTCTCCCCCCTACCTTCAGACACAGTGACATTCAAGATGCGGGGCCCTGCCTGAAGCCAGTCCGACCTTCAGGTTTTAATGCGGTATTGTAGCCCCCACTACGCTCCTGAAAGGGATTGAAGCCTGTTACATTCACAGATACTCAGAAACGGGCATACACAGACACACATGCACACACATACACACAAACAGGCTATCTGACAAAACAAGCACTTAAGAGCAGGAAGAGAAGCAGAATAAAGATATTTATTAAATTCAGATCAGTCAGAGCAGAGCGCTCCTTTGACAAACATCCAGCTTAGCCTGCCACTTTACCTAACAATATGATGGCAGCTTCTCAAAGGCGACTGAGTATGGTGCAGAGAAGCAGGAATTCCTCCGGCGGCTCTGAGCGTAACTCCAGTATCTCCATAAAGCCTCTGCAAAAGAGTTTGTAATATGAAACAAAGAGGCCTTTCTACACACACAGTCAAAATGAAAATGTCCAAGGTCAGAGGTATCAAACGCTCTTGTCCATTGGGTACTGCCTTGTGTCCTCCCCCAGGAGGAAAGCCAAATCCTTCACTGGAGTTACACAGAATAGGTTTACCTCTTTCCTTTAATTAATTCCCATTAATTTCTGTAATTCGCTATCCTTTTAATTCTGTGTTGCTAGCTATTATTTCATTACTTGTCCAGGGATGTTTTTTTTTTAGTTTACGATTAATTCTTTTAGCAGTCTTTTTTGTTATTCCCATGAAATGAATTTTTGCTACAAAACAAAATAAAAAGCCCAACCTAAGACCATAAGAACACAAAGAATATTATAATGAAATATGTGAGGACTGTGCTTTTATTTACATATTTAATAACAAAGAGTGGCTCTGTTTTGCCTGGTTCTGACAACACTTGTCTAGTATCTTCACTACAGTCCTGGTAGTTTTATCCAAATCCCCACTGACCTTCATAGAAACAAATATTTTATTTTTCTGATTCATCTGGGGCTTCCTGTCCTTGAATCAGTGTTCATGCTTTTCCCTCTGGTTCATCTATACCTCTGAGGATTTTGTACATCTCTCCTCCTTATGTGCAGCTCAGCTTCCCCTGCTTCTAGCAATGTCTATTATGATCTATTTTCAGCACAACAATCAAGCAAATGCAAGTGTTCATATGGAATATTGCTTCGTGACAAACATTATCATCGTACGGAATGGTGTTCGTCACAGTGGGCCGTTGGCCTGTGATCTAACATCAAAGATGGACCTTCATGCTACATCGCAGCACAGAGCCAGCCACGCTGAGTTACTGCTATTTCATTTTAGCTCCATGGATTTTCATAAAAAAACAAACAAAGACCTTGTTTTCACAAGGCACCAGAAACTGGACCTATTTTGCAACTCAGTAGTATGTTACTACATCACACATCATTCATACAGCTCTAGATTTAACAGAAAATCTTCAGCAAGCATATTTGACTGCAGTTAAAGGCTCTTTAACTGCTAAAATGCTAACAGCACCATAGTAACCTTTCATGAGTGAAAAAACAATCCACACCCAGGCCATTTATGCAATGGTATGTCAAAGGATTTGTTCTAAAATGCCATCTAAAGGGAGAAAGACAAACAGCAGCTAGTAAATGTGGCTTTTCTTCAGCCTTTTTGCAAACATGGTTTGGAATGAAGGGGGAGGAACAGTCTACCTATGCTTAGAAAGGGTCAGTCGACCCTATGCAACTCACGCCTTTGGCAGGCCTCTTGCATAGGGCCATGAAGGAGTTGTTCAATGAGCTCCAAAGCAGTGGAACAATGACTACTCTGCAGTTTCTGGACTGAACAGAAGTTTAATTGCATAGGAATTCAGCTTAATGCAGAATTGCGCACATAATTAGCAATTTTAGACTTTATTTTTCGCAGATACAGGGGCTGGACAAAATACCTGAAATACCACATGAAAAAGGATGTTAACTTTGAACTAAATCACAATTACAAATGCAAATACAAAGGTGAGTCATAGTTGGTTGAATGCCAACCAGCAGAATGTGTTAGCTACAGTATAAAAGAGGTCTGACAATCAGATCTTTGATGTGTGAGTCCTTAAAGCAGAAGGATGCAACTAACTGTCTTGCAAAGAGGCCAAAGAGTCAGTGTTTGAATTGCAAATGCAAAAAAAATATATTTAATGTATCAAGGGGAGCAGGAACAACCTCAGGGAGAGACTGATACTTAGCAGGATAGTCGCTGGATACAACAAAAAACACAGAGTCAACAGATCTTTCCATCATGCTCTTCACATATCGGGATATTGTAGCAGGGTTGCCATTTGGAAACCACGCATATACAAGGCCAATGCACAAAGACGCATAATCTAGTGCAAGGAGCACAAAACCTGGACCGCTGAGCAATGGAAAAAAGTTACATGATCTGAAGAGTCACTCTTTTCTCTACATCTGGAAAGGTTTATCTTTCAAAAGAAACCAAAGGATGCTTTCAATGCACAATGTCTGTTGGTATGGGCAGCCATCTTGTAAGAGTCATTAGGTCTGATGATTCGTCTGCATGCAAGGAGTATGAGATTTTACAAATGCAGCTGTACCCTGTGGTCCCTCACATTTATGCTCCTTCCCAGCTCCCTGCCAGACAGTGCACTACCAGGAGCTGGCAGGGAGCAAAAACGTGGACTGTCTGGGGGTCCCTGAGGACCAGGCTGGGAAACACTGTTCTAGGGCACATAGTGTGAAGTAAATTCTCACCTCCTTCATTCCTCAAAAAACAGGAAGCTTTTCTTCCTGAAGAAGAACCTATATGACCCTATGAAGGATTCAAGCTGTTCTGAAGGCAAAGGCTGGACCTCCTCCTCATTAGATACTTCATATATTGTTAATGTTTCCATTATTTTGTCCACCCCCTGTTCTTTTTTTTTTTCAGAAGATATTCAGATTCAGAACTGAAATACAGAGATGAAGCGCATATTAGTTTTCCTGAGGAGGTCAACAAATCAGTTATAGATAGTTATAGAAGCCATACAAGATACTGGGGGACAAATATAAGGGAAACTAGTGTCACAGTTCTGTTGTATAAGCGGCAGACACACTGATTAATGCTGACACCTCCGCTGCTGCTTTGATAAGAGAAGCACCGGAAAAATAAATTCCCACAACAGCACATCTATGAGTTTGTGCGTCGTTAGCGCGGCGCGCTGATGAGGATGAGGAATAAGCGGGAGACCTGCTGGCACAGGGGAGGGGACAGGAATGAGTGCACAGAGGAGATGACAGCAGGCTGAGGAACAGCACTCAGTCTCAAGGGGTGAAGATGGGAAGCAGGAACTCTCCTGCCCTTGGGCGGAAGACATCGTGGGGGAGGCATCTGCACACACCTGCCAGAACCGTCTGGAGAAATACGGAAGGGCTGCAAGCCCCTCTGAGGCCTGACTCCGGGAAATTGACAGAAGAAATCAGAATGAAAAGTTGTGTTTTTATTTTTAACATGCGAGACTTTTCCTCTCCTATAAGAAGCTGATTGAAGCTCCCATCCCCTTTGGACACGTCTTATATATATATATATAAAAATATCTGATGCTCATTGAAGAATAAAAAATACAAGCTGTTTGCTGAATTGAGGAGACGGACTCAAATCTGAACATGGAGCATATTTTAGTGGATGGTTTAATGCACAAATTATTAAGTTTAACTTTGAAGCTTAATGGACATTTTTTTGCGCATTAAGAACTTGCTAAACATCCAGCCAAATGCTTCAAACATAGAAT
>JAODJU010000040.1:27624552-27635213 GCA_026776725.1 Gnathonemus echidnorhynchus
AAAACACCCCCCCCCCCGCCCCCCCCCCCCCGAGATCCTGTATCCACACCATGTTCCCGGAAAATATTTATCTACGCCTTTATTTGCTTGTTGACGCGCTCATCCGC
Source organism: Gnathonemus echidnorhynchus (assembly GCA_026776725.1). Classification (NCBI taxonomy): domain Eukaryota; kingdom Metazoa; phylum Chordata; class Actinopteri; order Osteoglossiformes; family Mormyridae; genus Gnathonemus; species Gnathonemus echidnorhynchus. Next base: position 27,624,660 of record JAODJU010000040.1, read on the forward strand.
AGAGATCTTTGTGGTTTTACAGGATCTGCAAATGTGCGACAAGACACAGGCGATCCATTCGGGGCGGCTGATATTTCGGCGAGAGCGGGTGGGGTCAGAATAGCCCCCCCGCCCCAAGGTAACGAGCACATCTGCTGCGCGACCTCAGAGCAGAAGCTGCTGTCAGCGTGACGGAGTGAGCGGCCGGGTGGAAGTTGCAGGGGAATCTCCTGCGGCGCTGGTCTGCGTGTGCGCGCTCTACGGTGCATGCCCGCCAGGCCGCGGCCCCCTGCTGCTTGACTTTGGGCCAGAACATGCTGCTTCCCCACCACTGACATCAAGGCCTGCTTCTCCCAACCAAGAGCTTCCTCTTACAGCTCTGCTCTGATCAATTATTACTGACGGTACAAATGGACCAGCTCAGCCGACCCGGGAAAACAGAACATGTCTGTGGCACAAAAACAGCTCAGGGTCGGGGCTGGGTGTCCCCCAGTATGTCTGCTTTCTTTTTGAAACCAAGAAAAAGAAAGAAAAAACAACTTACTGCTGCAATTCCAGCCAAACGCCTTTGCACAAGCAGCTCACCACACAGGATCTCCCCAATACTTGAGAATTGGGTAATTCTTTATCCCTAACACCACCTCGATCTCCATAACGATTTTTTTCTCCCCTATCACGAGTCTGTGTTGGTCATCAGCCAGCATCACGGCATTTGTTTGTTTTATTTAATAACTAACTGGCCTCCAGTAAGAGAATAACCACAACTTTTAATCAGCATCATAAATCTGACTACACAAAAAAGTCGCCACCTGAGTGAATGGAAGCGATACCTTAGTGAAAGTTAAGGGGTTAATTGTCTCTGAAAATGACAGCTTGGATCAGGCAAATTTGTTTGTATACTAAAACAAGGGAGGTTATTCCATATAAGAATCTGTGTTTGTAAATGGAAGACTGTCCCTATGTGCACTCAAACACACAGAATAGCACTTTGAACACCTATGAAACCGAGATTGTTTTGTATTCCGAGAATAAATAGATGTCTATAAATAAAATGCGTATTACTAATTAACAGTGTGGACACTTTTTTTCCTTGTTAAAGTGTAAATATTTGTTGGAACCAGTCCAGCTAACTAATCCCTGGTACAAGTTTGGTTCATTACAATGCAGCAGACGTCGCATTTCCTGGGCCAAAGGAACTGAATTCCGAACTCATGACTCAGGACTGAGTCAGAGTATGAACCCGCTGGACTGGAACATATGCAGTACTGGTACCCTGGGTGGAGTGGCACAGGGCCTCCTTAGGTCGACTCAGTACTGTCATTGAAATATAAATAGCAAATATTCTATTTCATGGGCATGCCCACACGGCGTTGTGGTCTGAGGTCTCTGTGGCATCAACATTCAGCAAACCACTATGCCCACACGACCTGGACGGCTGTACTGGTGTAGGCTTTCTACCCAGACCACACTGGTGTGTCCCTCTGCCTCCACTGGTGCTCCACCCAGTGTTGCCGCTCGAGGTCCGTGAGCTTCCCCAACAGATGAGCAAAGGGACCAGATAGACAGCGGCTATCTTCCACATCCAGAGCTTCCCTTTCTCTTGTCTACTGGCCCCGCCTGGCTTTCAATCAATTTCTGCAAGGCCATCTGGTACCGTTGACTGTCTCACTTCTGCTTTAGAGAATATCTGGACATGCCATTCATTATCTTTCTTTTAAAAAAAAAAACAAAAAAAAAAAACTGATCACCGGCTCAATGTGACTGGTGCCTCAATTTCTTCAGTTGAATAATCGGGGTTAAGACTCTCACATTCATTTAGGTCTTATAGAAAGAGAGTTTTGACATATCTTCCATCTTGTTGTCCTAGATGAAGACAGCAGGAACCCAGAACAAACACATATAGACATGTACATTTCAAATGTAGAATATGGTCAGAAGACCAGGCACTCCATGGAATGAATCATCAGCATCAGTAATTGAAACGTGTTGAAGTGGGTTTTGATACGTTACATTGTATTGCTGTCGTACCAAATGACGCCGTGCTTAACTCTGACAGATTTTAATTGAGCACTGTAGAAAGTTCTACAATGACACTATGTTCGAAGTTAATGGCTGAAATTTTCCCCAGAAATCAATGGACACAAGCAGAAGACCATTAGCACAGCAAGTAAAAAGGATCAACTAACTAGATTTGTGGTCAAAAAGCAGCAAAATAAGGTATATTGGATGATTTTTTCTTCTTTCTTCCAGTCACAGATAGGGGCTGGGGAGACCCAGCAGCCAGAAACCTGACAGCAGCCAACAGCGAGAACCTGGACGTCAGACGAGCCAACACACCCTCACCCCCGAGAAGGAGTATTGTGCTTTATAAACCCACAATGTCAACAAAGGACGTGAGGAGCAGGTCATGCAGAAATATGTATACTTCATGGGAGCCAGAGAGACCAGACTGCTTCAATAGCACCCACACATCAGAGTACACCTGAAAACTGACACTCATTTTGCATCAGGCGAGCGTACGACTTAAACACATACAGAGATCATGGCTTGTTCCCGAAAACATTCAAACATGTTGAAAGCTTGGGAACGTACAGGAAAAAGGCTAGACACGTTTGTCGATCAGACTGTGGGAACGCCAAGAGAGAGAAAAAAGCAACCCAAAGAGAGGGAGGAGAGAGAACAAACTTGCTATTATCTGAGGATGAGAACACCATTTGGCACGTCACTATGCAAACTAAGGAAGCCGGATTTTGGGTCCTATGATAATCTTATTTCCATATTCATTAAATAGGGAATGGAAAGGGGAAAAGAGAAAAATTATTGGCAGACCGCAAAGTAAAAATGTATTCAAACGTTGAAACTAAAGGTTTAGTTATGGTAGGTTTAGATGTGTCAGAATATAACACAGAACAAAAACCCAGAATACATTTAGCAAAAGCATGCAGCAAGTAACTTCACATAAAGATCCAAACAGTTTTACCTCTCAAAAAAAAAAATTAATTTTAATTGAAACAAAAAAAATTCAATCATTAACAAGTTTATAAAACAGTGATTTAGTTACATAAATAAATTGATATCGGCGTATCAAATCTTAATTTCAACTTCATGAGCATGTATACATTGGAGATGAAGTACAATCTTTTACCTATTATAATAAATAAAATGGTGAACATGATATTTCGTTTCCTAAACGAAAAAAGCTACAAACAATCCTCTAGGAAATCCTCTAATGGAGGGAACAAGTGACACAGGACGACATTTTGCACCATAAATGTAAAAAAAAAACAAAAAACAAAAAAAAAACAAATAAACGAAAACAAAACAAAAAAAGCTTTTTTAAAAGCACGAGATACAGAACCATCCAGCTAAAATTAAAAGACACTAAAGTTGTAACCAAAGTTGGTTGGCTTTCATTTAATGAACAGGTTTGGTAGTTAGGACTCCAGTTTGGTTATTTTAAAGCGTTAAGACAAGGCAAGAAAGAAGGCTCTTCTTGTTCGAGGAATTCCAGAGAACAAACTAGGTAAAAGAGAGAGAAAGAGCATGGAAATTAGAACAGTCAGATCCACATAGCAACCTCCAGTCCGGCACATACTTAGGATGCTAGCAGAACGGGCAAGCCAGCCTACACGCATAGCTCCGGCAATGTCGCGGTAATGCCGCGGCAGGCCGCGGGAACGCCAAGGGAGCGCCGCGCTCGACTGGGGTATGCGGTGCGTTCCTGTGCATAAATGGAGCGTTCAGAGACTATTGCTGCACTGCGAAGAAGGGGCGCAAAAAAACAATAAAAAGACCATAAAAACAATAAAATAAAATAAACTCTACACGATTTCGGTTTCAACATAGGACTACGGTAGTCAACACATCGCTTCCGCTAGGATAGGAGTCGCATCTTGTCGGAGTTACAGCGCTGGACACGTAGAGCCGCGTGGGACCAAACTATCTGGGTTCTCTCTCGAGACGTTGGCATGGCCTGAGGTTCCGGCCCGTTCCCCGGCTGTCCCGCTTGTCTACGGTGCTCTTTTTAAAACCGTGAGCGTGTGCACGCTTAGGAGTTACGGCTCGCGTACGGCTACGTATAGTCAGTTCGGCTGCGTTTCTTACATATACACCAGTCAAAAATCATGCAGTTCGGAGAAGTGACTCTGCATAGATGGCCAGCAGAGATAGCCCCCACCCAAGCCAGCCCCCACCTGAGCCAGCCCCCAAAAAACAAGGCCAGTTTAGTCCTTCTGATATGTTCTGTGTAAAAACCAAACTACTGCAGCTTCAAGTATTTTGCATTACATAGAATATCTTTATAAATTAGTTAATGTATACCTTTTTTCTCTCAGTATTCAGACATATACTATAGTATGTACAGTACAATAAATGCTCTCATTCTTTTCATTTTTTCCTTTTCATTTTTTTTTAAAGAAATCCCTGAGAATGTATGTTGACAGTCGCTAGTTTCCACACGTGTGATGTCAGTGCCCCGCTCCGGAACTTAAAAACGGCACTGCGAATCAGTCAGACCCTGGAAACCGGAGAATCATAGTGTTTTTACTTTTATTAAGAAGTATTCCGACTTGCTCTTCCCTCCGTAACACTTTTGCTTCGCTGCTCTGTTACAGGACCGCTATGCGAAACCACGCGAGTGAGTTTTGTGGGAGTAAAGCTGGATCCTTACGAGGTACTTGTCCCTTAGGATGGAGGCGTTTCCGTTTGGTTTAAAGCCGTAGGTTTTTTCCATTTCTTTGAGGCTGTGAATGTTTCACGGCAATAACAGGAGAGCTACTGAATGTGGGCTTTTGCCACTGGACAACATATACTCAGTATAAACTGAAAAACATTTTGTTTCTCTTCCTCTTTTACCACCCCCCTCCCCCCCTCCATTACAAATGAATGAACAAACACAAACTTTCACAACATGACAGTTTTTTTTTCTTTTCTTTTGCGAAACAAACGGTTCTATACACATAAGTAATACCGGTGTGGCTCTGTGATGTTTTCTCCTTTGTTTAGTCCCCCATCTTTATTTTCCTTATATGTCCATTTTAAGTCAAAAGGGGTACAAAGGCAGGCTCGAGAAAAACGAAAACAAAAAACAAAGAGAGAACGGAAAGAGCGGGGGAGCCAGGGCGCTCCGTCAGCCGAAGCGCTCTCGAACCAGCATCATCAACTTCTTCTTGCCTTTGTAGATCTGCTTCAGGTTGTCGATGAATTGCGTGAACTGGATGTGTCCGTCGTGGGCCATGAGGAAAGTCTCTCTGGCCTTGCTGAGGAACTCGATGAACTCGCTGTAGTGCCGCGGGCTTATGTGGGTGAGACGCGAGTGCGTGGTGTTGATGTAGGCCCCGATGGTGGCGTCCAGCAGCTGCCTGAGCGGCGCCTTGTCCAGCGACATCAGTTTCCCAGAGTTCCTGCGGCTGTGCAGTGTCACCACCCCCGGGGTGGTCAGCGTGCAGCGGCGCAGGATGTCCGACAGCACGGTGGCGCACTTCACGCTCTTGACCACCAGGGGGATGATGGAGGCCAGCTCGTTCTTGCCCAGCGAGTGGCTCAGCACGCAGGCCCAGAGCACGTCGTTGATTGCCGGGTGCGTGTCCTGGTTGTAGCTGAGGTTCAGGTGAGTCATGGCCAGCGTGGCCAGCTTGTAGGCCCGTAGCGGGTATCCGCGGTGCTCCATGTAGCGGGCGATGGTGAACAGCTGCGTGTAACTCATGCCCGTGGCGGCGGCGTCCAACACGATCTGGTAGGCCGTCTCGAAGGCGATGTGGTCCTTCTCGCAGAGCGTGAGGGCGGACAGGGCGCAGTTCTGCGGGTCCTTCATGGCGCACTGCAGGGCCAGCGTCCGTGCGCTGCTCGCCAGGTTGTCCTGCTGGTGGCACTCCAGGTGCAGCCTGACTATGGTGCTGCTGGACATCACCGTGGTGGCTACGATGCTGGTGGCCTCCGTGGGGGTGAAGAGCGTGAACCAGCCCTGCATGATGCTGTCCAGGGCGTACACTCCTGCGACCGACGTAGCGAGAGAACAGAAAACGGCGTTACGACCGCATGTCAGCTCTGGCTAGGGTACCCTGGCTTAACACCCATGGACTGCAGAGGGGAACCCCTTTCAAGGAGGCCTAGATATGACTACTGATAATTTAGAAAGAAGAACAAAAAGGCTTTGATCAAAAAATCTAATGCACTGTCAGGCTGGTGCATGTCAAATCGATTTTAAAATCTGCTTAGCTGACAACATCCAGGTTCCCATCAGTTCGATTTTATAGAACTAAAAGCTCTATTGACAGAACTCCATGATCAAGTGATGGAAATGGCCAAATCGGATCAGCATTTCCTCAAGCATGACTAAGTTGTATTCATTCGATATCGGGAGATTTACGTGCTATGTATAATACAGGAAAAATGTCACCTTTGCAATACTGCGGGACGTGTCAAAATAAGAACATTATACACCTTGAATTTGGAGCAAAACATGAAATTATTCTATGATTAAGAATAAATAAAAAACAAAAGCTCGAACTGATGTCACAACTTGTGGAATACTTGGACTTGTTTGAAGTACAGCTAAAATATTAATTCATTAAAAAAAATAACTGAACTAAAATATCTTGTTAAATTACAAAATGTTTCAAGAACTGAGGGTTTATGCATATTTAAGGTGAAAATAAAGTCTTTAGCCCACTAAATTATTTAAGGAAATGAAGACACTATCATTACATTCTGAGGAAAATATTTTAATATAATTAGCTGTAAGGAGCGTGCCAATTAGTGAGTGTGCTAAAAACATACATCTCTCTTTAAAAATGCAAAGCAGGCCGTTCCTCTGAAGAGGAGCTGTTAGAGTGCTGTCCGGCACAGCGGAGCGGTCAGAGACCTGCAGCAGGACCCCTAAAACTCACAGAAAACAAGGCTGTTGTCCTTTCAAGCTACAGCTACCAAAGTCAATCTACAGCCCTAGAAATGCATAAATTCCAGAATCTGTTTATAGTGGAGGAATGTTTTTAAATAATGTACCAACTGTCACTGGGTCCATATGTGAAAATGAAAAATACTAATATGGTTCAATTTGGTGAGCGACTAAATATGCAAACCTAAAGTCATTAATATACATATAATTTTACTATTATACGCAGGTTATTTACCATATAGAAATGCTCCACTGTTGTGTGAGCAGTTATTTTTGCCCTTGTGACTTTGACCTCTCTCATTAACAAGGTTTTCAGGCACAAAATCTGCTGTGGTCTGGTAGGTTTTTGTTCGTCGCTCCATTCTCTAAATTCTAGCGTCAAAATCCCAGGCTGCTTACGCGAAACCACGTCTGGCACGTCTTTTAAAATCACGTAAATCACACAGCCATGTGACTCCGTTTGGAGACCAAATAATCGTCCGAATCGACCGAATAATGCCACCTGCAGCGTAACACATCTATAACATGTGATGGAGATTCTCTCTGACAGAAGCTGAATGGTGCCCTTTTCCTCACCACATTCACCCCCCCTCCCTTTCAGGGTCATGTGAGCAGGGGTCATGTGCTCCCCGTCAGAGGGTCAGAGGGCACAGCGGTCAGAGGGCTTGGCGCCACCATCACTCACCTACTTCAGTGGCACAGGTGACTAACCATCGCACCATCTCCCGACGCCGCCAGTTCAGCGTCGACAGCGTCATCCTCATCACCTGACGGGGGAGGGGGGAGAAGTTAGAGCTTTCAGTGTGGAGGGGAAGCTGATGAAATGAGGCGGCAAGGAGGGCTTTCACAAACAGGCCAGGCGGTGCGTTTACATCAGCGTCTCTGCTGGGGAAAGCAGTTACCGCGGCCGGAGCCGTCAGGCCCAACTGTCCCATTCAGCGGCACCGATAACGTCGCCCAAATTATTAATCCATTCACTTTATCAACAATCGTTTTCTCCAATTTAATCCGCCGGTGGAGGCTCTGCCCAGCAGGATGGATGATAGGGTGGAGAGAGGATGGATAGCCATAGATACGGCAAGTCAACTAAATATACTGATGCTTAAGAAAGAAAAAAGAAAACAGCCATTTTAATCAGCATTTCTACTGTCTATCTGCAAAAGTCTATAAAACAGCAGCAGCTCAGATTCAGGCAAATGAAGGTCCGACCCTTCGAGATGGAGACAGGACAAAGATATTAAGGAATGAGGACTTGCAGAGCCCCCGTGGGCTCCCGGGGTGCTGCCTGTGCTAGGGGAGCCCCGTCCCACCCCCGAGCTCCAAGGGGGGGCGGCCGTCTTACCTGAAGGCCCAGCTCCAGGGACACTTTGAGGAGGGTGATGTCCGGCAGGCTGTCCATGAGCGTGGCGATCTTGAAGGCGTCCTGGGCCAGCTTGAAGATGTGCGACGAGGAGTGGATGTTCTTCTGGATGGACTCCAACACCGTTTCCAGCCGCCGTCCGTCACCTGAAGGCCAAAGATGAAAAAATATCAAATGATATTCAGCACACAATGACACGTCTAGGACTTAATTACAAACAAATCCCTCCGGAGCGGCGACTGAACACCACAGGAGTGAAACGAATGACCCCGGCTGATGTGACACAGCTGAGGAGGGGGTGGCACTGAGGCCAGAGGAGAAACATCTGAGTGGGAACGGGGGTTCAGTGGGGTTTCATGGCCAGCTTTGCCATTTTTGCTCTCTACTGCCCCCATTGAAAGGTGGCGGTGACTGACCTTTGGCCGCGGTCAGCATGGTGGAGGCCAGCTCACACTGCTGAGACTCGATGTGGCTCAGGGTGAACCAGCGGGGGTAGCGGTTGGGGACGACGGACACCATATTATGGGGCCGGGAGAGGTCGCCCGTGGGGGCCGTGGACTCCAGCACCGGCAGCCTGGAGAGCAAAGCAGCGTCCTGTTAGATGGAGAAGCACTCTGACCTCTGACATCACCGGCAGTCACACCAACTTACGAGAAGCCGACCTGCGGACATTCATACATACATGTGGGCAGGAAGTGAGTGCGGCCCGAGGGCCCGACGGAGACCACAGCACAGGAAGCACACACATCGGGTCAGTTACATAGCGGGCAGAAGGAACGTCTAATACCACTCAATTAGCTCAGTCACCCACATCTAAATGTTACAGTAAAAGAACGTACCAGAACACGGCTCAAAACGCAAAGCTGTCCATTTCTAAACATTTTTGGACATAATTCAGTATGTTTCAGGAAGAGCATCCTGGGAAATAATCTTCGCAAGAAAAAGCTGGACGTGGGACAGACAGTTTTCCCCATAAAACTACCGCCGGTGGTAATTACAGGGAAGGTGGGCCTGTGAGGCATGTGGCGTCCCTGTTTACGGGAGATTACAAAAGCGTGGCGATTAAAGAGGGCCGGTCAGCACTCTGCCATGCAGCCGTCCAAAACGGCCCGTTTCAGATAAAAGGCGTCTCCTGAGGTCATCACATCACATGGATAATTTAGTGGGAGGGCCTGCCGTGTTACCAGAAGCGGGTTTTGGCACGTCTGTGCCATGCTGATGTTTACGAGTCGTAGCCAGCTCATGCATTTTTCTCCCTTTTTTTTTTTTTTTTTTGAGCGCGCTAATGACTGCCGTCGTTTCGGCGCTGACAGCGGCAGCTTCCCAAAGGTGACTCAGGCGGCCCCTCTCAGGTCCTCCCAGTCGAATCTCGCATCCGCCGACGGAGCGGAATCAGAACTAGGCCAGACTCGTGCGGCTCGCCTCGTAACTGACGTGCACAACTGGGTTAATTCTTGCCAAAAATAAAGACAGAGAAACAACAAGCGAGGGAAGAATGTGTGGGGAACAGACTCCAGAACCCAGAGCACAAATAAAAATAATCTTTTCATCAGCGTCCTCGATCCCAGAGTAACAACAGGTTCACGCATCTCATTCAAAATGCATTAAAGAGCTGCTAAAAGCATATACCCAGAGGGGGGGGGTGCTGCACTCCGCGGGATAAGGAACGGAAGGGAAAAAACTCTCAACTTTATAAAGTTCTCTCTCTTCTTTTTAAGCGGCCGGCTGCACGGACAGCCACCCAGGTACTGCGCTACCGCCAGAGCGAGACGAGGAGGCTCGGCACGACACAAAATGCGCCAGGGACCTAAATAACCAGGTGGGGCGCCCCCCCCCCCCCACCAACCTAGGAGGGATGGGACGGGGGTGGGGCTGATTAACTGGATGAGCTGCAGTGTTCTCTCGGAGATGCCAGGTCTTATTGAATTAACGGGAAGGGCAAGATGTCTGGCCACCGGTCCTGTAAGAGACAGATAAAGACCGGGTCCCTTAAAGATGGCGCTGACATCTCCTAAATACGCCCCCCCCCCCCCCATTGAATTCTCTGCCTCCATCTGCACGGCTCCTCTCATATTCCTCAGTATTTCTTCATGTCTCAGTCCTTCCCTCTGAACAGGCTCCGTCAATGACGACTTCCGTTCATTCAGTCGTAAAAAAGAATAAAAATAGCTTCTACATTCGCTGCCGTTTTCAAAAGTGCGAATTTTGCATAAGGAGCCCGTGATAAATCTCAGGGGCGGTAAAACCTGCGACACAACGGCAGCCCAAAGACCCCGGCGCTGGTGGAGGTCCCCCCCCCCCCCCCCCCCCCCCCCCCCCC
>JAODJU010000040.1:27678507-27702859 GCA_026776725.1 Gnathonemus echidnorhynchus
AGACACTGCACACCAGACACTGCACACCAGACACTGCACACCAGACACTGCCAGGGGTGGCGCCTTTAATGAGAGACCAACAGGCCTCTAGCCCCACTTTGCACAGTTTACCTGTTTTTTCCGAACAAAGGGTTATGTTCACATTCAAAGAAAGATATGAGATCAATTACGCTCATTATTACAACCAACATCTTTGGAATTGTCGAAAAGTCTGTTGGGGAAAAAAAACTGTTCCTGGGCTTGGTAGTGATGCAGGCTCTCTTTGCCTCCTTTTGAGAGTTGTTTATGTTCCTGTTCCATGATAAAGCAGTTTTTTGGTAGCGCTCACAAAATTAGCATTTTTGCTAATTCAGGCTGGACCGCATGCCCCCCTCCCTGAATTAACAGTGGCTTGGAAGACGTTCTGCTCATATCAGCACAAGACAATCAAAAAAAGGTGAAAATACAGGCCAAACCGAATATGAGGTTTGATCAGGGCCAATACTGCAGAACTGGATGTAAAAAAAAAAAAAAATAGATTACGCTGACGATGTGTTTGACTCTATTACAACAGAAATGGTGGCAGATTTGATACTGAGCAGGCCTCTGTTTTAAATAAAATCTCCTGGGGAGAGACACCAAATACTGCCAGTGGGCTTGGCCATGATGGAACACGGTGAAGGCAAGGCGCCTGCATGAACCTAACGCTCAGGAGATGGGAGCTGAGGCTGACCACAGATTCTGAGCTTGGCACCAGCACCCTGTGTCCTTTGTGTGCTAGGGAGGGATGCCCATCTGCACTCGATGCCCCCCCACCCCCAAAACACGAACAGCACCCCGACAACTGTGTCATCACAAAGAAGTCCTCAGTCTCCATCTCAATGTAGGTTAAACGGTTTGCATAATTCAATGCCCACATAGCTTTGCTGTTTAAGCCTGTGATGCACAAAGACTGGCCAAGCAAGTCCCTTCAAAATGAAAAAGCCGAATTAAGTTAATGAAACAACTACATGTATATAAAAGTATGTATACTATATATAACACAAAACACAAAATAGCACAGAAGGTAAATGAGGGCCAACCCTCCCTCAGCAGCTTCCATAAAAATCCTGCTAGAATCAGAGATGTTTCCATAATGAGATCTGACTGGGTTCATATCAGCCAGGCTGGGGGGGTGGGGTGGGGAATGGAGGGGGAGTTAAGGTTGGATCAGCTTATTTTGGTATGTCAGCCCTTCCAACTGTAAATATCCATCTGATGAAAGGACACTGCGCTATTTCAATATTTCTGGGCATGGTCCTGGTACCCAGATGGCCGTTACGAATGCAGCAGTGCGCCGAGATCTAAAGAGGTGACTGTCAGCACGCTCACTCAGCGAGTGCCAATCTGCTCCGCCACCCTGGACTCCAAAAACTTTACCCAAGCCGAGCACAACTATTAGTGGTTTAAAAAAAATGAAAGAATACAAATGCAAGCTCTTTTATCACTACAGCTTGCCCCCTCCGCACGCCATGGCTCGCGACAAACTCAACACGCTTGTGCAAGATTCACGCTTCAGATCTTAAATTCTGCACTTCTGTGCACAAAATGTCTGGGATGTCAAAGAAGAGCTGTTAAAGGCCGAACTGACACATCTAAGCGGGTCCCTAAGAAGGTTTTTTTGGGGGCGGGGCGGGCAGGAGTCTTTACAGCACACACCCACACCCTTCACCTGCTTGGCCACCACCCTGAAGGCGTCCCTTTGAACGTTCACCCCTGCTAATTAGTCTAGATCCCCACCGCATACATGCTGCTTATCACGTCATAAAATGGAGGACAGACACCAGCTCCCCCTCTCTGACACCTGACAGCCAGCCAAACGCTAAGCTCTTTGTGTCGAACAAATAAAGATGATTTACAGCACATATGAGAGCAGTGATGACACACACAGTCATCTGGGACAGATATATGACTTTTGGAATACACGTACGGGGACTAATGACTGCTTGGTGGAAGACCAGACATAACACAACAACACGTCCTTCTCCAGACCATAATCCTCACCTCATAATGCTCACCATCTTGCAAAAACTCCAAACATCCTCTGCATCGGCACTGTGGCATGACTATTTTGAGCCATTGTGATGAGACCAATATCCATTCCAAATAAAGTCTACTACCTACGTCTGTTGACCAAAACTTGCATATACGCACTCACATACACACCAAACATGTATAGATTACCCGTTAGATAGATATGACCATACAATGTTTGTATAAGGATTATTTGTTTATGCTGCAGACCTGATACTTCCCCATTTAATTAATTTCCTATTTTTCAGATTTGTAGGACACCATTATGCCAGAAAATTTGAAGTGCACATTTAACCAGAGCACCACTGCATTGTTTAATATGAATATTCAGAAAGCATTATGATACACACACTGCTGCATATATAATACATAAAGGCATACTTGTTTCCAAACTGATACCCACTATATCATTTTAGAAGCAATGATATCTAAAGACATATAATCCATAAAGGTCTTCAGATAGATTACACCTCAGCACTAACAAAAAAAAAGTTTAAAACTGCATTTTCCCCCATTTGTGAACAAAGATGAACAAAGATTTTCCATTAAAGACTTATTTGCTGACATTTATGTTTTATTATTTTCTAAAAACGATACTGAAATACAGAACCAGTATAAAAAATGACTGCAATGCCAACACACCTGCCTGAAAGATGAAGAAAGAAACATGGCCACGAATGATTACCAATACTCCCAGAATCACACTGGGTGACCTTTGCCATAATAACCCAGTGACAGATGAATGATGCAAGCCTCGCTGGGGGCGGGCCTGGGCAAACCACACGGGGGATGAAGATGGGGGAATGAACTTGACCTGGCTAGGAGGACAGAGGCTGGTTGGTCCGTCAGACTATGCTTCAGCAACCAGGGAAGAAGTGGAAGTAGGGGGGCACTTGTTCCCAGGTATATCATCTTTAACTACCCCAAAACTAAAGGAAGTGGGGGGGGGGGGGCATTCACAAAACTGAGATGGAGACCAATGACCACATGGGATGTACCAACCGCCCCCCCCCCCCAAACAGGCTGCCAACTATCTCATGTCTGCCATGAAGCAGTCTGGAATCTCTTAAACACCGAGTAAGGACCACAGTCCACAAATAAATCAGGATGCCTGTATTTGTCAGAAAAACATCTGCCGTCTCCTTACAAAGAGCTCTAGATTCTCTGGGGTCTTCCCAAATGACACTGTTAAGACACCAAATATTAATTTCCCCCACAAAAAATCATTATTAAAAATGAAGACCAGGGGAAGTTCCCCGTGTTGGCTGTGGGGTAGTAAATATCGAGTTTTATGGCTGTCCACTGGGGACAACAGCAGGGTTGAGCGAGGCCGAATTCGCTCAAGTGTATTTGGTTTTCCCACACGCAGCTTCCGTTGCCAATTCCCTTCTTTCATTCCCACCCCTGCTACACACAAACACACTAAGACAAATCCCTTTTCCTGTTCAGTGCAGCTACAATGCAACACATTTGCCCCGACTCACTCTACCCCTGTCCCCCCCATCAGCCCCTCTTCAAAACAACCACTAACTGAACCCCTTCACTGCTGGCCTTCCCTGAGTAGATTGCATCTTTTATTTATCACCGCTTGGCTTTATTTTTTCCAGTGAATTCCAGGCTGAAATGCAATCAGCCAAGAACCCCTCCCTGAGTGTGCTCCTGTCATTCCTCATTGCAAGCATGCAGAATGAGACACGCACACACACACCGGCGTGCGCACGCACACACAAAAAGGAGAAAGGGTTCATCTGAGCAAACAAAACCAACGCTAATTCTAGTCTGTTGCATACAACTAGGGAACGGGGAGAGAGCAGAGCCTCTCAGTGTCAGAAAACCACACAAAATGCAAAAGGATTTAATCATATGCACGACAAACCAAACAAAGGCACGTCGGTTGTACTGCAAGCAGGAATCGAGCCACAATTTTCTTTTTTTAAAAAGAAGAAAGATAACACTCTAAAGCACATTTACAGATTGCACTGGAATTCAAATTAACCACAAAACCTAATGAGATTAAAATCCCGAACCCTTTCAAAGGATGCTGAACCCCCTCCATCCCCCATCAAAAAAATCACAGGTCTCTGAGACTAATTGTTTTAACGAATGCAAAAAAAAAAAAACAACAATAGGTGGCTGACCCTCGAACCTGGGCGCAAATTCAGATCCCTGAGATAATAGGGCTGGACAACGGATAGGCGAGGACGTGCTGACACTCTCACACCTCTTCGGTGTGTATTGCCTTTTCCCCCCGTCGTTTTAATCCCTTAGAAATGACAACGTTTTTCGGGCGGCTTGATTTACGATGCGGAGCGAAAAAATCTGCCCGGTGTGAACGGGACGAAAGCGGAGCAGAACCGATTTGCTGCAAATTGCCGATGTCCGTCAACAAAATAGAAGCCCTGCAGCTTTAAACCGCCGTCCCTCCCACCCCTCTCCAAATATCTTCTATTTAACAAGCAGTGAAAAGAAATAAAAAGGCGCTTTTGTACGCCTTCCTTTTGGATGGTGACAGGAAGCTGAAAAGACACAAATGAACATGAAAATGGGAACAAAGTGCCAAGCTTTCAATGGGGATGCCTGACGGCTATTTGATATGCGCACTCGGCAAATACAAGCTTAAAAAGACTGTGGTTGCTGCTCCCAGGGAAAATAAATAGCAGCATCGGTCTTTAAAATTATAATAAAACGATTAGGTTCGTCGACGTCCAAACAAGTGCGTCCTGTTCCTCTCCACCTGCTAGCGAGTGACATTTGTATTTTCAGACAACACGTTGCCTTAGAAAAAGACGATAAACCTTGTTTAGATTGCTACGCCAAATAACCTCCCCCACCACGGTGCCTTTCAGTCCCACGGTGAAAAAAAAGATAAACAGAATAGACAGACGAGCGAGAAGGGCCAGTCCTGCCTTTCTTTTCATAGCTTCCCATGCAAACACTAAAAAAGGGAAGCATCTTTCGAGACAATCGATTCACCGATAAAGTAGATCAAAAATAACCACGCGACTATAAAATCGCATCGCCCAGCAAACCTTATAACAGCGAGACCTTCAAATCCACTGAATCACTAATTCACTTCCGTAATTATTTTTTCCATTCCGCTAACGAGGTAGCTAATATGCTGAAAACATTATTGGCCGAATGGAGCACAAAAAACAGAAAATTTCTATATATTCTTTTCGATGTGTTATGTGGGGGGACAACGATTGCTTTTACCTAGCTGGGCAAAGTGAAATGTATTGTGTTCATGCTGATTGCATGCAAAGCCCCGTCATATGTCTCTGCGATAGCTAGCTAGCTGCATTCCTTCCTTTGTCCAAAGCAAAATAGCCAGCCAGCTCTTGATTTCCATCTTGTCCCCCCTCCATTTTTTTACACAATGCATTACAGTTTTTAATCTGGCAGGAATCCAGTTATTGTTTTATTAGACGTTTCATTATCGTTTTCTCCTAAAGATAAGCCTTCTGAAATGAACGCGAATAAATAAAGCACTTTTCCTCCCCCCATGCACGACTACTCACCGACTTGCAGTACGTTGTCTACGCAGCCACTTTCAAGCAAAGCGATACCCCGTCGGAAAGGCAACCGAGTCTCGTCGCTGTTTTCCCCGGCAGCTCCACTCTCCTCCCCGCCCGTGTTGAAGGACGAATACATGCAGATCTCCCGTTCGCTCCTGGGGAATGACCAGTACACGATCCTCCTCTGGACGGGCTCCGGAATCCTTTCAAAGCGCTCCTCCACCCTCTGAAACGGCCACTTCTCTGCTACTTTCCTCGCAGCGATGTCCAGCAGGGACTCCGGGCTCTGAGTTTTGCCAGACCCCCCTTGGGCAGTACCCTGACCGCCACATAAGGCTCCACCAGCCCTCTGTCCCTGTCTGCACGCCGGATTATAGCCGGGTCGGCAGCAGAGCCGTTTAGCTGGGGGTTGCTGAACGCGCTCCGCCATGATCGCACTGCTTTAGCTGTACAGCCAGTCACCGTACCATATAAACGGGATAAGGAAGAGAAAAGGATACACTTTGGTCGATTGTTCGCCGAGTATGGGCAGCGCGACCTTATTTGGTAAAGTGGGCGGCCGCTCGACGTGTTGTCAAATCCTTTGTGTGGCCAAATTAAGAAAAGGGGGCGGTCCTTTGGCCGGCTGCCAATACCTTTGCCGTGCTAAAAAAGGAGTGAAAGGCGGAATTCCCGAACGTCGGCAAATCCTATGTGAAGCCATCCGGCACAGAATAGGAGGAGCTCCGATGACTCGAGAAACTTTTAAATTCTTATTGATTGAGTTTAGCAGCGGAGCTTTAATCTATGGGCGGTCCCCTACCCCCACAACCCCCGCCAGGCGTGAACGACTGCTTTGACTAAGGAGGTCTAAGATAACTCTGTTACAAAACATCCGGAGAGTCGGGAAGAGGGAGGACGGGTTTGTGGAGTTTCTCGGTGTCCGCTAAGGCCGAATGCTTTGATGTCGACTGTCGGCTGTCAGTGGGAGGAGGGGAAATGCGGCCCCTGAGCATTGTGACGCTTTATTTGGAATGGAATGAGGGCCTGGTCCGATTAGCGTTCGATGGCCGCCTGGCCTAGAATCTTGGCCGTACCGTTCGGTTGATAAATAAGCCTGCCGTCGGGATCTTTTCCCCCACTTTCAAAACAGGAGCACGATTATTCAGCAGGAAGATGTATTTCGTTGCAAGTATAATTTTACAGACGATAGATCCTGATGTATTCAGTCGTTCTACCTGAACGGGAGAAATGAAATGGGAGCATATTTCTGTCGTGTATCCCGCTATACTGTCGAAAGGGACAGACCTTATCAGTTCGTGATCGAACCCGAAACATGTTGTATATCTCAGCTGTTCGTTGCTTCTCTTATCACCGGCCCCCCAAGCTGGAGGCGTGCTTGCTTCCCCTGCTTCGTGATGTACTCACACCATCTACTCGTCCATGCTCAGGCGTGGCGAATTCGGAAAGTTTCTGGACAGGATGATACTGGAGACTTCGGTTAAAATGTGACCCGGTGGGGGGGGGGAGACGGACCAACTGGGCGCCGTGGCGACTGCACGGGAGGGTGCGGTATATCCGCTGTGGATTATCGCAGGCGATCAATTATTTTAAAAACGTATCTTAAACTGTCTTTATTATTGATTATTTTTATAAGTTCTCGCATAACCAGTAAATAAGTCTAGAAAGATTGTATTTCACTGACTATCGCAACATAAAAAATCTAAATGATCTTATTTTACGTTAAAGATATAAACAACTTACGAAAAATGTATATATTTACCAACTTGATCATCTTGGAAAATAATTTTATTTAGCTGGTTATAGACAATATTGCGTTAAGTGTGACCAATAATTTTATAGGTTTTTTAAAAATCACAGTTTCACTCAAAATTGTAAGCCTGTGTTTTGAAATATATTGGGGTGTTGTAGGGGAGTTTGTAGCTATTGAAATATCAGGGGCTAAGTCAAGTTTACTCAGGGCTTGACTTTTTTGAAGGAAGGAAGATTGGCATTGGGGCTGAAAAGACTCAGGGCTGGGCTTACACTACTGGGGGCTATAACCCCAAGTGATCGGACCTAATGACGCCCATGAGGTGTGAGAAACAAATATTAGCACAGTATGGTTGGGAACCATAAACCAAATATTACAAATTAATGTAACTCCTGATAAAGCAGGAATTGATTGACTCCCTAAGGATTAAGCCACTGGTCAAATATAAAGATTAAGTTCTCTTTTTATTTGGAGTGTATCTGCAAACAAAGTTTATGAGCTACCTAATCTACGTTCTGGGGTTATTTGGCACTCTTTTAGCCCATATTATCTCCCTTTAGCACAGTATTTAAACGTGATTAGGTGCCCCCAGTAATGGCAGCATTCGCCGTCCTGCAGTAACAATTGCAGTTTGCAGGCCATGATTTGGTTTTCGTCGCTTTTCGTCTTATTCACATAAACAGAGCCGCCTGTAAAAAGATTCTTGGAGTCCTTGCACGTCTGAAATCAATCCCCACACTGGGTGACGGGAGAGAAAGAGATTCTCCACTGAAGAGAAATCACAAGCACTACCCTCCCCTCAGGTTAATAAAGCCTTTTCAGTACCTGTCCATTTTGCCTCTGGCTCTGTTCTCTGTCTGGCCTGGAGGTTTTGCTCTTGAGAGACCACAGCATTTCACTATGTTGTGAGAACAAGCTCTGCACAGAGCAGTTCAGTAAAATGGAATTTGGCCCATTTGTTGTATATGATTGGTTACTTCCCACCCTGTTATATTTCAGGGTCAGTTTCTAGGGACAGTTTAACATTGCTCTTACCTGGGCATTGGAGTCCTTTGTCTTGTATTGCATTACTGTTTTGTCCTGCCCCCCCACCCCCACCCCCCACTAGAGTACCAATGTGTTCTGAAACACATGTAACAATAAAACATGAGCCATAGTTGGGGCTGTGGTGTGGCTCTGTGCCTCAGATCGTGGTGTCTGTGATGATCAGAAAGTCACTGGTTTTAATCTTGCCCTTAGCAAAGTGGTTTCATCACTGGGCCTATGAATGAGACCCTGGACCTCCACCTGCTCCAGGACCTTCCTGACCCTGCTCTCTCGAAAAAAATGCATGTTACTTTGGGAAAAAGAATCTGTTAAATAAATAAAATTGTAATTTTCACTGTAAATCCTTATGGTTCTCGACCAATCCTCTGTTGTAGCCTAAGCTATGACTAGAAGAATCTAACTGTAAAATACTCCATTGCGTGTAGTACAAGCCAGAAACAACAAAAAATATGTCTGTTACTGGCAGCTACTCAGTATGACTACATACTAGTTGTTGCATATTTAACATATTTTGCTACCTATACACAGGCTTGTTAATACTTGCTAGGACAAACCCAGTCTTAGTGACAGAGCTGCTTCTGGATGAAGGATCATATAGGTGACTGGCACGTCTTTCCTGTTGACCTTGAATGATGCCTGCCAAGTGCACTGGTGGATGTGGGTGGTGGCAGCACTGTATGTTTATTTTTTTATTTTCCTTTCAAAGCACAACTTATGAAACCATCATCAGCATCACAGTTCCCATTAGGCAGGGCAGGGGTTCCCCAGCTTAATGACGTCCGTGAAGAGTCAAAATTCAAGAGTTTATTTGTCATACGCATCGTAAACAGGCAGTTCCAGTGTGCAATGAACATCTTCATTCTACATGTCCTTTAAAGCAGTGTTTCTCAACCCAGTCCTCGGGAACCCCAGACAGTCCACATTTTTGCTCCCTCCCAGCTCCCAGTATGCCTCAACCAAAGAATCAAGAACACCGAATGCCTGATGCAGCTGCGTTAGGAGCTGGGAGGGAACAAAAATGTGGACTGTCTGGGGTCCCCGAGGACTGGGTTGAGAAACACTGCTTTAAACACAAACTACCACAAAACAGATTGACACTATTGACACAAGTTAATGTGGGCCAGGACAATGCAATTGTTCCCAGGATGACAAATAGTAAATTGTAATTTTTCACAACAAACACTG
Organism: Gnathonemus echidnorhynchus; assembly: GCA_026776725.1. NCBI lineage: Eukaryota > Metazoa > Chordata > Actinopteri > Osteoglossiformes > Mormyridae > Gnathonemus > Gnathonemus echidnorhynchus. The sequence goes on from JAODJU010000040.1 coordinate 27,688,060, forward strand.
AATGCATTTCCTGATAGGGATTGATCATCTCTGAATGAAACATTTTACAGACCTTTTTCAATATTGTTATTACCATCTAAGATTGAGAATACAAAAGAAATTTCAAATTTCACAAGCAACATTTTTAAAGATTTTTAGTCTTCCTGGTTCCATAACTTAAAAATCACCTGACTGTGATGCTGGCAGTGTGTAGTGAAATATGTGTAGTAGTAATCTTACATTTCTTTCAGTGACAGCTGTGATTGTTGATGCCTCTCTCACAATGCAGTGGTCAGGAACGCTTAAAACTGGTAATTCACAGTAACACACATGCAGTTATGAATTCAATGTATGACTTCTCTTAGAGCATTGTACAAGATAAATGATTGTAAGATGGATGGATCGATATATGACTATATATGAGTTACATATTATATATAACACATATATAGGATATACAGTATATTGTATCATATTGCATTTATTTATTGTCTGTTGACTGCCATGTCCTTGTAACATGTTGCATGCACACAGAAACGATTTTCTACCCTGGGACAATCTGAATTTGTGTTAATTATTTAAAAAAAAATATATATATACTTCTTCATGCTTAGGAATTTTCAAAAGCAACACAAATGGCATAATTGAATGATCATTCTGTTTTAGCTTTTACATATGCTGGAGAACATGTGATGCATATTTTACATTTTTCATACATCGAGCTCCTGATTTTATTTTTCCTACAGAATAAAGATTTATGGTCTTATATGGTTCAAGAAAGCATTCGGCATATTCAATTCTGCTATCAATGCCTTAATTCAGAACATCTGGTTTAAAGAAATAGAAATTATTTTTCACCCGGCACACATCCAAGACTTCACCACACAAGGCCGGTCTCCTGAAATGAGGCAAAGCCGCTCGCAAACCGAAATTGTGCTGCAAAATTGCCAAGGCTTGCCATCTCCTGATAAACCTTGGCTTGCTGTAACATTTACTGTGTTTTTGTCACTTTTGTTGTGCCTTTTATCTTTTTTATAAATAGCCATCCCGTCAAGGAAGAATGCCAACCCAAACAGAGAGTTAGACACTGATTTTTCTTCTTATGGTTGGTTTGTTCATTCATGCACCCTCCCGCTTTCCCCCCCCCCCCCCCCCTTTACATTTCTTTTATTTTGAATGTGCTGGACCAGCATTAGGTTTCAGTGTCCCTGCTCCGTCTGTCTGGAGCTGTTTTTCCAACATGACTGACATGGATGTGCTCTGCATGAGCAAAGCAGGTGCAATAGCATTCAGATCTCCCAGCCCCCAGACTTTCCCCCAAGCAGTCGGATTCATTTCTTAAGGGGACACTGTACGGTATCGTTCCCCTCGGTATAATTTCTGAAAACTGAATTTTAAGCTCTTTATGCAAATATTAGTATGATGACTTTTCCCCCCATTAACATAAAGGTTTAACCAGCAGCACAGATTAAACATATCATGACCAAAATTAAATCCTGGGATATCACCACCAAATATATCTGGCCAGCTGTTAACTCGTATCTGACTTCCTCAATGTGACACGTGTTCTCTATATGATATGACCAAACTCTGGAATCAGTAACTTGTGGAACATGCATCATTCTAACCTTTTACCATCCAACAATGTGTTCTAGTACAACATTAACTGGACAGTTTCTTTTTACAGTACTGGAGTGGCCATTCAGAGAAAAATGTAATTTAACTATATGAGCTCTGGTAGTTGACACCCATCTTTGCATGATGATTTTGTTACTTGGCTATACTCTGCATAAATATGAAATGACCATTGACTGTACTCTGCAATCAAACAAGATGCTAGGTTTCCTCACCTTCTCAAAAATGTTATTGCCAAATGTGTTCTGCAGGAAGAAAAAAAAAATGTGCTTTTTGCCTATAACATTCACAAGTAGCTGCTATTTATGAGTTTACTTTAACAAATCATTCTGTTTCGTTTCACAGAATATTGGATATCCCCTAACACAATAGACTAAATAAAGTGTCCCTTTGAAATCTGGGAGGATCAGCAAAAATAAAAAATGTTAGTATTTATTCAAAAGCCATTTAATGTATAGGTTGGTGAAAAGGAACATGAGTTATTTAAGGTTAATTGTTTGACCGTATACACAGACAATGACTGCAATTTTGCTTTTGCTTTGAATGACAATACTGTAAGAATGCATATCTCTAAACTGAAATAATTCACTAAACACATCAAACCCCAAATGACAGACAAGACTATCAGTTGTGCATATGACACATGGTAACTACAGAACAGGTATGTTTACTGTTCAGGTACAACACTGTAAATGGGACTGACTGAACTTATTAAAAGGTATCTGGAATAAAAATGCATTTTTATGGAATGACTATTTTAGCCACAACAAACTGGTAATCTTGGGCATCCAAAAACGCTCTGATGGGGGTAGCTCTTATCAACAGATATCTGAATAGCTTGCCTGCTTGTGGGTGGAAATGCAGCATTCTTATTGGTCACCATATAACTGTTAAAGTGTCCCCTCGCCAGCTTGTAGCTGTTTGTAACGCCGTTGTATACATACTGTCTATTCAGTCTCTCTCTGACATGTTGTAAGAACTTCCTAGGGCAACCGCTGATTTTATAATAATACTAATACTACTAATAATAATAATACTACTACTACTACTACTACTACTACTACTACTAATAATAATAATAATAATAATAATAATAAATATGCTCAGTTACAATGATTCCCCCCCTTGTTACAATAACTGTTACAATTCAGTCCTGGTATTATCCCAAAATGATTTTCACCCGAATGTACCGGAAAACACACCGGGAAAAAGGTAGAGATGAATCCTTCTTGTTTAATATCGCCGACCAAATCATTTTTTATAATTCTACCAAACAGGAACTGAAGGGGGCTCTGAATCAAAACATTTCAATAATTCGGTACTGTAAAATATGTTACCTTGTCTGTCGTGCATTTGTAACATTGCTTGATATTTAAGTGTTTTAATGTCAGAAGATCGTGCGCATTAAAATACTCCAAAAGCAATGAACTCGTACCTAATATGACGTTTTATTATATGCAACGGATGAATTTTGAGGAAATATCGTTTTTCTCATTTTCCGTAGAAGTCTGAATATGTTAGTCTGTGAGACTGTACGTGGTTTACCACCTTAAGGTTATATTTGATTTTTGCAACAAGAGACATTGCTTTCGCTGGGGTAGATAAACAAAATCCACCAGTAAATGTATTTTAAAGTTTAATAAAAGTAAGAACTCGGGCAAAAATGTTCAGGTATTATTAGAATTCACGGGTGTGGTTTAAACCGTTTATTATATAGGATGAACAGCTATATTTGCAGTTTTTCCTCCATTTTGGCCGCCATTACGCAGTTATTCGGTTAATTTCTTGGATTCATTTGGTTTATCATATGAAAACTTAGTTGCAAATAACATGTTATGGAAATGTGTGTTAAACTTCACGTCATCCCAAGTAATTGGCTAGTTCCAGTTAGTTCAAGTTGGCAACGTAGTGTTTTAGCATTATATGCATCTATGCTCATCCAATGGCAACAGTAACACAATAACTTAATAGAAAAATAACATCCAGGAAAACATTTTAAAAGCGTGTGTCGTCCAGCTCAAACGTAATCGAGGCTTGAAACGTAACACCTAATGCAAGATTAACATTTTAACTTTGGTTGATTGGTCAAATTTCACCTGGCTATGTGAGACCGTCATGCACTAAATGTCATGCATGCTGCCCCCATTCTCAAGTGTAAAATAACCATAGCTGTGGCGTGTTAGTACTCTGTTTGGCTGAATCATTAATTCTACAAGTTATAGAATCTGACATTAAACAGCTGTGTTTACTAAACAAGATCTGTAAGATCTATACCACATTCTGTTTGATTTGTGAAAAAGTAATTATGTACTTTCTTTAGGTACCAAACAATTTTTTTTCTGTTTAAAGGCGGTTGCTAATTCTACGTACCATGGCGCAAAATGCCAAAAAAAAACTGAATTTCAAAAGTGATACTCAGCGTATCTTTAAAGCGTTAGACTTGATACCGAAAGAAAACTCCATTTCCCATCAGAACTTGAGGCACGACGACGCATTACGTGCCGACCACTTCCGTGCGTACGGTGAACGTACTGAGGGCGAGTGCTGTGAGACCGAACTTCCATTCTTCCAGACTGATTTTGGTGAATATTTCATTACAATTGTTTTTTATTTTGACGTTTGCGTTTATTGGAACATGAAATCTACGTAACGCTGGCTGTAATTGTTTTGTAGAGATATGGAAACGCGGGAAAAAAGAATTGTATCATTTTAAAACTAATTTAACCATCTCGTAGCGTATAGGGACGAGTCTTGTTTAAGATAATACCCTAACTCTCAAATTAAAACGGCGAGCCAACAGGTTTATTAGCAAACTGAAGTCTGTTTTTTTATCATTAACCGACAGGCTTCCTGGTTTACGTACGAAGCCATGTATGCTAACTAGTTCTGCACCGATTCACATATAGGAGACGCTTGTTACATGGATAACGTCGTGACAATGAAAAAATCTGAATAAATTGTATTCAAGGCTACTGGTGTCATTGTCAGGAATCAATGGCGATTTTATATCTAGGAGTTAAATAAGAATAGCAGTTTTACAACACGCGCTAGACATCGTGTTGATTCAAAAGCAGAACACATCGACAGAGAATGAATTCCATCTTTTTCCGGGAACGGATGTAAAACGTGCCATGCATAACAAACCACATCTTCCGAATATAACGATACAGATGAAATGTGGAAAAACTGTCTTGAACTCTAGTTTTATCTGCTATGAAATCCCTGTGTTCCTTGCTTAGTAACAACAAAGAGAGGTCTCTCACACTCTACAGCCTTTTTTGTGTGTGTTTTCTTAGACATGCACATGAGTGAGATTTGTTTCTCAAAAGGGCAGATTAGGAACCTAAGCCTAATTGGCAGCCAAACCTTGTATGCACTGTCTGAAATAAATGCCTGAGTCATTGCCTTGGTGTGGTTCTGGGAGAATGGGGAGGGGAAAAATCTCTCTTTTTTAGTATTAATGTGGAAACTTCTTGAAATACAGTTTGTAACAAATTGTTGTGTCATGATAATTGTCTTAAATATTTATTAAACAATTATTCATTCAAATTCCTGTAATATATCAATCTAATTTAATGCATTTTAAGGTTAGCTAAAATATCAAAGATGTGTATATTCAGATATGACAGTCTGGCCATTTTCCTTAAGTGTGTTAATTGGAAGGAGGGAGTGATGTCTACGTTGCTTATTTTGTTGACTAGAGACAACAGACAGGTGTGTAGCCTTCCTGTGATTAAACAGCATTCAGACAGGGAAGCCATCATGGTGACAAAAGGCATAATGTCTTTTTGCTGGTTAAAGCCATGATGACAAGACGCAGGGCATGGAATGCACTGGGGGGCATAGGCAAAGCGCTTTCAGAAGCTGGCTCGCTCCCCTTCATTCCAACCCGCAGACACCCCGTGCTGGCGGCAGGCGGGGGTGGTGGTGGGAGATTGCAATGGGATCATTTCTGCCAGGTGTTTGATGGGCCCACAGTTTCGGTTCATCTCACACACTCACTCTGCTTTTCTCTCTTTTCCTTCCCCCATGTCTTTTACACTTTCTTCTCAAGTTCAAAAAAGTAGAACTTTCACCTTGAAGGCGGAGATTTTAACTTAATATCAGAATATTACCAGAGCAGCTCTATGTACATTCTCCAGTACACAATTGGCTTGTGGCTGTTCCTATTGCCTGGATAACTTATCTTGGTGTAGTTATCTAAATGCCAGTTGAACTCATGTAATTTGATTTGTGTTCACGTCACATTTTTTTGTCAGTGTACTTTATGTCCTTCAGAGGTTTGCATATGCTACTTGATATACCACTGTCACAGAGTGGTTTTAAGAACTATGAGGCAGCTCTTTTTTGGCCTTACCATGACAGAATACTAATATCACTGACCCTATGTACTAGGGCTGCACAATTAATAGGAGGAAAAAAAAAAACGTGATGACGCATTGTATTACATCAGCTGGATCAAATCAAGCGCTCCTGCTTTTCCCCAGAGTGTCTCAAGCTAATTCTGCATTCTCTTTAAAGGGCGCTTTCTCACCGCGCCAGGTACCTTACATTTGGAACTTCAAGAAAGTACCAAAAGTATAGTACTTCCAAGTGTTGGGGTTGCACTGGCATAAAAACCGGTATTGGCACTGAATATGTGAGACTATCACAATCATTTTCATCCTTGCTGTTTAAATCACTCGTAGACGGGTTTTTGAGAAATTTGTTGAACTCCTTTTTTGTTTTATAAATACTCCAACAATTACAACAAAATCACATTGCAATACTTAGAAATTTTCCAATACCGTGCTGCCCTAGTGTATTATACAAAATACTTTATTTCTTTTTATGCTGTCCTGATCTCTGCTTCTTCTGACTAGATTGCAATAAAAGCTTGGGTCATTTAGTTTGTCAACGCATCTATTATTATTATTATTATTATTTACCTTGTTTATCATTGTTTTCTGAGTTTGCAACTGATTTCAAGACTGCAGTTGTATTGCGTTTGAGGCAGGCTATTTGCATAACCATTCAACAAAGAAAAGCATTTCAAAGTCCCACACCGAAGTACTGAAGTACCAAAGAAGTTCCCCACTGGCACTTGATACTGAAACTTTTGGTACGGCTGTTTGGTTACCCTAATAGACTGGCCAGTTGAACATTTCCTTTCTGTTGTCAGAAGTTGATATGCTGGTCCTGGATCAATCATATATTTGGCTCAGTCATGCATTGTTGGTTTCCTTTTGCAGTTTAATGAGAGCAATAAATTTAAATTTAAGAAAAAAAATCATTACAGAGAATCGTGATCTCAATTCTAAGCAAAAGAATCGCAATTCATAATTTTATCAGAATTGTGCAGCCCTACCATGTAGCAGACAAATAAGTGTGAATATCCGTGTAGTTGCCAACATACTGTACAATCTGTACAGTTCTGTGGTTTTTAACTCGGGATGGAAATGGGGGAAGTCCATGGCCTTCATAGACTACTGTTACTTGCACATTCTTGAAGTTGAAGTAGTTTATTCGTTGCTCCTGTGAAAATACAGCTGTAAAAACAGGTTACACCGTGCAAGATAGAAATCTTTTTGAGTAAGCTTGGATGAAGCTAGTCTGCTGAGATATGTGTTGGAGAAAGGAAGGCGGTGCCTGTAGTGTCAGATTTCAAGTGCTCTAACCAATGGGAACATCTTCCATGGCTGCATTCAGGTTCCTGATTGGTGGACGCTGCAAGAAGGATGATTGACGTGAAGGAATGGGCGCAGTACGTGGTGGAGTGGGCCGCCAAAGACCCCTATGGTTTCCTCACCACCGTTGTCCTGGCGCTCACACCTCTATTCATCGCCAGTGCCCTGTTGTCGTGGAAACTCGCCAAGATGATCGAGGCCAGGGACCGGGAACAGAAGAAGAAGCAAAGGCGTCAGGAGAACATTGCCAAGGCAAAGAGGCCAAAGAAAGACTGAGGTGCTCAGGAGCTGGAGTGGGGAAGTGACTAATGCTGTGTTTGCCTCTGCCTCCAGAACCCCACCCTCCCACCACCCACTCCAGGGAAGGGGCCATAGTCCTAATAATGGCTCACAGGTTTTAGACAGAAGTGGTTTAACAGCACAAGTTCTGTGGAGCCACAGTGGAGAGGAGTATCACTTACAGGCAGAGAGGGGAAGAGGGTGCATTTTTCTGCAAGAATCTCATTTGCAGAAATCTGTAGTCTTTGTATAGTAGTTCAGCATTCCATTAGTTTCAGAAGTTTGTTCTGTTCCCCAAGGTGCCCTATACAAGTTAACCCATTAATGAAATACTTCAAAATAATGTGTGTTTAATTAAACTTTTTTTTATAAAGATGCTTGGAACACAACCTTGCCATCATTGTTTGTGGTTTAAGTTCAGATACTGACATACAAGTTTGATTCATGAAAACAAAACATCTAAATCAGTCTGGGAATTAAGGTGCTATATACCAGGTTCAACGTTCAAAGTGCATCGTCCGTGAATGTTTCTACCACTAAATACCCGCTCAGATTGAAAGCTTTTTCATATGGTTGTATTTGATAGATATAATTTTGAAGACAAGGCTGTAGAATGCAGGACTATGATCACCTGAATATATCAACCATGTTGGCCTTCTAAAGTTAAGTAACCTCTCCTCTGACAAATGGTCATTAGAAAATCTTTACCACAGAGAGAATGGCCATGGGCTTTCCATTAGATTGTGCCTATTTCTATGGCAGCACTCTACGTCTATGGCTTTTATCTTTTAAAGAAATGTAAGACCATATTTCCTGGAGAGGAGTCATCTGAGTGTTTACTCTGAAATCAGTCTGTTGGGTCTCAAGATCAATCCCCTCAATAAACGCTTTTGTACACACACACAATTAAGAACAGGTTGTTACGCTACTGCTTGTATTTTTACTTTAATATTACAACCCCTTTTCCAAAAGTTGGGACACTGTGTAAAAATGTAAATAAAAACAGAATGCAATGATTTGCAAAGCATACAATATTAAACTGAAAATATATCAGACAATATATCAAATGCTGAAATTGAGAAACTGTTTTATGACAAATATATGCTCAATTTGAATTTGACGCCAGTAACGATTTAAAAAAGTTGGGACAGGGGCAACAAAACACTGGAAAAGTTGCATAATGCTAAAACAAAACACCTGGTCGAATATCTCACTACTAATTAGGTTAATTGGCAACAGGTCAGTGAGATGATTGGGTGTAAAAAGAGCCTCGCAGAGAGGCAGAGTCTCTGTGCAGTGAAGATGGGGAGAGGTTCACCGCTCTGTGCAGTGAAGATGGGGAGAGGTTCTCCGCTCTGTGAAAGACTGTGTGGGCAAATAGTGCAACAATTTAAGAATAATGTTCCTCAATGTAATATTGCAAAAAAAAATCACTACATAATATTAAAAGGTTCAGAAAATCCTGAGATATCTCTGTATGCGAGGGACCGAAAACTAGTACTGGATAGCCGTAATCTTCGGGTCCTCAGGAGGCACTGCATTAAAAACAGACATGATTCTACAGCTGAAATCACTGCATGGGCTCAGGAACACTTCCGAAAACCATTAACTGTGAACGCACTTCATCGCTGCATCCACAAATGCAGGATGAAACTCTTTGAAGCAAAGAAGAAACCATATGTAAACATGATCGAGAAACGCTGCTGACTTTGGGCCCAAGCTCATTTAAGATGGACTGAGGCAAAATCGAAAAACTCTCCTATATTCCAACGAATAAAAATTTAAAGTTCTTTTTTTAAATCATGGACGCCGTGTCCTCTGGGCTAAAGAGGAGAGGGACCATCCAGCTTGTTATCAGCGGACAGTTAAAAAGCCAGAATCCGTGATGGTGTGGGGGTGCATGAGTGCCCATAGTTTGTGTAGCTTGCACATCTGGGAAGGCACCATTCAAGCTGAACAAAATATACAGGGTTTGGAGCAACATATGGTGCCATCCAGTCAACATCTTTTTCATAGAAGACCTTGTATATTTCAACAAGACAATGCCAAACCGCATTCTGTACGTATTACAACAGCAAGGCTCCGCGGTAGATGAGTCCCAGTGTAAAATGGCCTGTCTGCAGTCCAGACCGGTTTGGCGCATCATGAAATGCAAAATACGACAAAGGAGATCCTGAACTGTTCAGCAGTTGAAATCTGATATCGGGCAAGACGGGGGTAACGTTTCACTTTCAAAACTCTAGCAACAGATCTCCTCTCTTCCCAAACTTTTGCAGAGTGCTGTTAAAAGAAAAGATTAAACGTGTTGCTGACATCAAATTCAGCATATGTTTGTAATAAAACAATAACATTTCTCAGTTTCAACGTTTGCTATGTCACCTTTGTTCTATTTTTGATTAAATATGGGTTTATATGTGATTGTGATTTTTTTAACACAGCGTTGTGGTTTCGAAGAATAGACAATATTTACAGCCATTCTTATAGCATTTATTTTTTTGACGTGGTTCCCTTGTTGGGTGCCCAGGACCCGGGTTCGAAGGTGCTGCCAGTGCTGATAGGATCTTCGCTCGGTTTGGTTGGACGGAAGTGTTTGGCAGAAGCGTGTCCTTCGATGAGCGTCTGCATAGGACGTGCCACCAGACCCTCTGCATACTCCTGGGCTTGCAGGGTGGAGTCCCTCTCCTCCACTTCACGGGCTTTTTGCTTGATCTGCTCCCTGTAGAGTTGGTTCCTCTCCAGCTCCTGCTCGGCCCGTAGAGAGTAAAAGTGTGCAAACGTCAGATATCAATGGAAAAATGACAGTCTTTTACCTAATGCATTTACACTTGCAATCTTGCATCTCCTGTATGCTTTCCACGTCAGCCATTACAATTAGGAAGCGGTGAGAGGGATGGAGCTGCAGCATCACCCCAGAGTGGCTGAATGCTCACGCCTCCATGTCAGGTGTCCCGTGCACCTGCCACAGCTCGGCTTGGGTTGACAGTACCCTGGCTTCCTTTCCCCGCTATCTCAGACATGCTAGCAGAAATCTATTCCTGGTGGTTACACAGCACAGGTCTGTTTTGTGAATTTGTAAGTGAGAATGATACAATTGTCTCCGCTGCGATATGGAGGTTGGCAGGACTGAGCTAGGGTAGACTGGGCCTTACCTCCTTCTGTTTTCATACAAAAGTGAGTCACACCAGTCTTTATTTCTCTCTGTACATCCATTTGGGCGCAGTGATTGATTTCACCGATGCGCTTCTACAGTAACCCCCTAGAATGTACAATGAGCACCATAAACAGCTTCCTGAAGGCCTGCGGTAAACATGTGTAATTAGGTGTCATAGCCACTCACTGATAAAGAACCAGGCTACTTCTGGTGTTGCGTAGACAACAGAGAGAGACTGGTTTTCAGATGCCCATCCATGTGTGCAGCATAACAACAGATTTACACTGATTTTTTTATATTATTATTATTATTTTTTTTTTTTAACTTAAGCAGGTTAGGCAACCTGAGAGGCTAAATTTTTCCCATTTCCTCCCTCTCTGCTGTTTTTCTAGTATAATCTAAAGGCCAGATTGAGCATCTCTGTAGTTGAGACTGATAAAAAAAAAAAAAAACAATTCCAATTAAACACATTTTATATGTGTTTCCTTTGAGGACTAAAGTACAAAGATGTTTAGCTAAGTTGGAGATGAAATTGGCTGCTATTTTTTCTGTACCAGGTTCCTAACCATCTGCTTCCTGTGACTGGTTTTAGATCAGTTAAACCCTAATTGGATAAATAGTTATAATGGGTGGATGTTTGGTTATAAACATGGATGAATAATGGAAAAGGTTCCTTTAATTAGCACCCGTATCCCAATGGAGCAAGTACTTTACAGGAGTCTCGATGGCACAATTGACAAACTGATCCGTGTCCTACAGTGGGGATCTAGGTTTGAGCCTGGCTGCTTTTGTGTGGGGAGAATGCAGACAGACAGACAGACAGACAGACAGACAGACAGACAGACAGCACAAAATTAGCCACTTTGCTCAGTCTGTGGGTCAGATGCTACCTTTCTCTCTCTCATCTCTCTACAGTGAGGTTTAGTGTTGACCAGGTGACTACTGCACTGTGAGTGGAAAAAAGTTCTAGAGGAGAGCAATGTTAGCTTGATGCGCTTCCCCATGCAGCCTGTAGCATGCCCAGCCTCGCCGACATGACTGTGGGGTTAACATAGACATTGTGTGTAGAGGGGGCGACCAATGAGGTAACCAGAGAAGGGAAAAGTAGGTGAAGTAAGTATTTTAACAGAAATGGCCATGAGTAGTTTAAAAATAAAAATGTGATACAGAGTGTTTGACTGGGACCACTATAGCCACACTGACGGCTGACCAATTGGAGACATATCTCTCCAGAGAGCACCCAAATAAAGAGAGACTTTCAAAGCGAAGTTCTTCTGAGCAAGATAGCCTCAGCCTGTGGATTTTACTCTGCTTCAGATCTGGTCCACATTAGCCCAGTGGGCCTCACAGCCACACTTTCGAGAGAGGCCTTTGCAGATAAGAGTGTAGCCGAATAAAGAAAAAGAAAACAAATGCTCCTTTTCATCAAATTTTATAACCCCTGCATGATCTCGATCGATGGCTCACCTACAAGGACTTTGATTGTGTGCCAAAGGGGGAAGGAGGACGGCTCGTAAAACGATAGGAATATCATCAGTCAGAGCGCTGGAGCATGATCCAGGAGGCTGAACGTATTTATTTACTATAAAACATGTGCAGAACGGTCACCACCGGGAAGAGCAAAGACGGGGAGAGACGCTGCCATGGAGCCAACAGCTGAGAGCTTATCTTATCAAAGCCGTGCGTGGAACAATCAGACATTGTGTTTCTTGTCCCTGTCAGAGAGGTTCTGAGCTCGGTTGCACTTTGGAGAGAGTTGCAAGCGAGCAAGTGCTGCTGGGCCTGTAATTTATGGCTGGTGGGGGGTTAGAAGCTTTCTTTAATCTGGGCCTCAGTATGAAATAAGGATTCTATTTACACACACAGGCTTTGACCGGTCCTAGAATAGGTCCATCAGATTCTTAGAAGAAACGCTGAGGTAGAGCAGGCAGCATCGACATTTGCAGCTGGAACAGTTGTTCAGGTCTCTCTTTGTCCTCTTTCTTCTTGCTCCCTCTAGATTCAGTGGGCTTATTACGATGCCGTGAGGCACACCTTTTCAGATGAAAGCCCGGAAAAGCAGGTACCAATAACCCCAGCGCCCTTGTTATTCTCTAAAATGTCAGCTTGCATGGAAACCAGATGAAACGGCACATTGGGATGCCACTGGCCGCAAGGTTCGAAATTTTAGCTGTCAGTCTCGTTTGCTGGTTCCTTGCTTTCTACCTCCAGTCTTTTAAGGTTGTCACTGGAAATGAAGCCCTCGTGCCATGTTAAACTCTACTGAATGAACACACAAAAGAGGCCTTTATAACTTAAAAGGGGGCAAAGAAAAACCCTTAATAAATGACGGGGGCATAAAAAAAACCTTACTGGTTTAACCAAGTTTCTAGAAGTTTCAGGAATAAAGTGAACAGCATGGTGTTGGCAGATTCATGAGTTTGGGATAGGTGAAAAGAAACCTTGGCCAAAAAGCCTTAGACTGGGAAGAAAAATACTCCGAATAACTTTTCCAGTCAGTTAATTGTGGGTTTTGCGCCAGTTGATTTGCTGACTGGGATAACATTTCCTTTAGAATAGCGTTTCCCAACCTGGTGACCTACAGACGGTCCTCATTTTTGCTCCTACCGGGCGCTGGCAAGGAGCAAAAACGTGGACTGTCTGTGGGTCCCCGAGGACTGGATTGGGAAACATTGCTTTCGAATGTGCAAGGGGGTGAAGACATGGGTCTGGTATGCACCATCTACTTATTAATTAGGATTAATCAAAGAATTCTTCCAGCCATAACCAATCTGAATAAATCACAAGGTTCTGGCAAAGCTTAAATGACAGCTGCAAAAAAGGAGGAGGGTCAAGGGAGTATCTTGGAGTAATAAGGCTCTTTTATATCCTCCCAGTTTTTTTTTCTTCATTTACCACAGATATTCCAGAAACAACCGGACATCTTATAATTTCTGTCTTTTAAACATTTATTTTATCCAGTAAGCTTTACCCCTGCCATCGCACCTGGTGCGTAGGCGATTGCTGGCACGGAATCCCGGATAACCTACAGACTAGAAAGATTAGGCAAAAATAAAAATAACACACTGTAATCTTGGTTTACCACTGAGGTGATCAAAATCCTGGGTATCTGACTCGCTGCTCCCTGTGGCATGTGGTTTGCATGACTCCCCATGTGCCATCAGTTGAGTGTTTCTTGGGGCAAATTCAGGCATATGGGTTGCACATGTGAAGCTTTAACGTGTCATGCAGGCTGTTCACACTCCTCTCACTGCTTGTTAAAGAAAATCTGGGAAAATCTAGCAAAGCACTTTAATCATTGTTTCCCCCAGCTGTTTGTCTTCTGGCTTGTGCTGTTGCTTCACAAATCCATGATTTGGGGTTTGAACATTAGCTCTGCCTTTGTATGTGTGTGGAGTTCGTCTGTTCCCCTCATGTCTCCCTACGGATCAAAGACATACATGCAAGCTAAGTGGCATTTCGAAATTGCCTGTAGTATGTGTTTGTGTGCATGTATGTGACCTTCCATGGACTGGCATCCAGTTGAGCTTGCGGGAGTTTTATTTACACAAAAATGTTCTGAGGGCAGAACGAAAAATGATTGGTCATTTCTCTGAACAAATCAGATTGTAGACTAGGTGGGTCCAAGCAACTACAGGAGGCGGGACCGACCAATCAGATGTCTTGGTCACACCTCATCTAGTTGCTTAGACCTACCTCCTCTAGAACCTGGCTGGTTATCTCTCTGAACCATCACTGAATTGTTTTTCATTCTGCCCCCAGAATATTTTTGTGTAAGAAACTCCCATGAAAAACCAGTTGAGGGTATACCCCTGCTATGGACTTCAGGCCCTCCCAAACCCAGGATAGGAGTTTTAAGATGGATGCCTCTCTCCCAGTACTACAGTAAAATTACTCCTTCTCATGCTCTGGCTAGCTGTAGCTATGGAGTTTTCAGGATTTCCAACAAGGTGTTGTGCAGGCTACACTATAAGCACTTAATACTTGTACAAATCAAATTTTCACAAAACAATGGGGGCGGCACGGTGGTGCAGTGGTTAGCACTGTTGCCTCACACCTCTGGGACCCGGGTTCGAGTCTCCGCCTGGGT
>JAODJU010000040.1:27702959-27731008 GCA_026776725.1 Gnathonemus echidnorhynchus
GCCCGTTGCTTCCGGGATAGGCTCCGGACCCCCCGCGACCCAGTAGGATAAGCGGCTTGGAAAATGGATGGATGGACAAAACAATGCCTCCTCTATGAGGGACATGAAGTGCTTGATGTACTTGAAGTACGTATTTTTATGTTATGATTACGGTTATGATGGATTCCTTGAGAGATATCTTTTAACAGCCAGAAAAGTTGCAATGGATGTCACTGGTAGGCCCATCTCAAGACTTACTCACCTAAGTTACTATCTTACTTGTTATTTCATAAAAATATTTAATGCAAAGTGGTCCTGCATGATATTGGAAAAAATTCATGTGATAATTTTTTGTGATATATATATATTGTGATATTTTATAAAGCAAAAAAGTAATTGAAAAATGACCTGAAACCAACTATAGCTAAATAGGACTTATCTGCCAATAGAGTTTGTCAGATAAGTTGTTGCCACGAGGTGTGATGACACAGAGCTGCTGATCACTTGCTTTTGCTCAATATTGCCTCTATGGAATCCAAAATATTTCCATACTGCGGAAGCCAAATGATTTTTGCTTTTCTTCTCCTTACTCATTTGTGTTAAAATTCTCACAAACGCGCCACACTGCTTATGAGTGAGTCTGACAGCATGGATGAGAGATATGAAATCATAATCTTAAAAGGCCCATAAGAACAATCATTAAAATTGAGAAAAGGTCACAAATGACTGAGTAAAATTGTTTTAGCGAAACTTACTCATGATCTCCATTCGACAAACTTTTGAAAATATCATAAATCACGGTATAATGGCTGCATGGTATGAAAAATTAGATGCCTGCTCAAGCCTAATCTCAAGCCAGGTGACCAAGCCGGTCCTCGCAATATGACAGCTGCATGTGCATCACATGCGATGTCAATATTAACACACATTGTAACACATTATTAACACACATTGTACAGGCCTAGTGAAAAGTATACATATTTTCATTCTTGTTTTTTACTACCATGCATTTAGTACAATTTAGAAATTGTTCACAGACCAGACAATTTATGACGTTTAGCTAAACTATATATGACTGTTTTTGCGTTGTACAACTACTTCATTTTATTAATGGAATTGCATGGTAGCTCAGCTTCACTGGGTTTTCCTCCCAGTACTTTGATTTCTTCTCACAGTCCAAAGGTATGCAGATAGACTAACTGGCACCTCAAAGTAGCCTGCAGTGTGTGTGTGTGTGAGTCTGTGCCCTGAGATGGACTGGCATCCTACCCAGGGTGTTCCACCACCTTCTGCTCTCTGTTGCCTAGGCTAGAAGACGGATGCCTGAATGCTCTTTTCCCTGCTCTGTCAGGAAACCTCGCTTTGCTGCAGTGTTCTCTTGAGTTTCAGAAGGAACATAAAAAAGAGAAAAAATCCCAAACTCTGGCTGATATCTGGACACTCCAAAAGAACACAAATCAAACTTGCATGCCTGCTCCAGAATGCTCAGCCAACTCCTTGACTTAAATTCCCAAAGAATCAGACATGCATACCAGGACACTGACCTAAATGTACAGTAGCACTGATGCACATGCGACACTGGCGAAAGGATGACATTCAGCAACAGTGCACTGAACACTGTCAGAATGTGAACTCACTGGAACAACACAGCTGACCAAAATATCCCTCCTATGCATTGTTGGCTGAGGGCATCAGGCCGCTGTGTGACTAAATGGGTTTGGGATCCGTGCCCATGTCCGGAAGGTCATGGGATTGAATGTGTGTTCCATGTAGGACCTTTAATCCCAACTGCTCCGGGGGTACTGGCTGACCTGCGCTGTGACCCCAAGCCTTTCTCACTTGCATTTTGCTTTAGACAAAAGTGTCTGCTAAACAAGCAAATGTAATTTAAATATTAAAACAGGATGATCAGGTTGAGGTCTGGGATGCTGCTCTTATTGCCCAACAGCTAAAACAGTTTACAATTGGACATTATTGTTGATAAACCTTCACTGTTTCATAAAACACAAGAAATATAGGCTAGTCAGAGATTTTGCTAGCAAATCAATAATTGCCATTGACACGTTATGAGTTTTGATGATGCACTGAGTGATGCACATGACAAGACATAGTTAATAACAATAAGTAAACATTATGATACAATTAACTTCTAGAAATTTCAAGAGCGTGAACCTTTCAAGTAGTTCCACTGTAACTTGGCCCGGTATCACTTGACAAGGAATACAAACTCACCTCAATTGTGGGTGGATCCTTCCTCCTCCCTCGAATCCAAGCTGTGGGAACATCAACATCACATGTAAGACACACTGTTTACAAGACACCACCCGACCTGATGCACCTGCAGTAGATGGACAAGAAAGAAACACTGCAAGCTGTGTCTGCTTTGCAGGTTCAGAAAAGCCCAACAATCTAGAGATTCTTCTAGTATAATTCTAACATTTGACAAAATATCTGAAACTTGCATAATTAGTATAATTAAGCAGCAAATTACTCCAACATTTCTCAGTTCATACTTCAACACTTTTCTCTGTACTTACTAAAAAACCTGCCTTTTTTGGGGCTGGCTAGTACAGTGCCTGACAGAAAAAAGCCAGGAGTATCAGAAAAGAACAAAGCTGCCTAAGTTTGCCAATGGGGAAGATCACATGAAAACAGTACATACTCAGCCCAGAAAGATAAAGTAAATGCTAGAATCCAAAGTCGGAAACTGTGGGAGCAAAAAGCCCTATTTGAATAATTTCAGCTTTGTGCATATCTCAAGGCTTCCGCTTCCCTCTGAGGTCTCAGTTGTCAAGCTGAATCTGTGAGCAAACGGTGCACCTTCCCCACGCCTTTAAAGCAGCTTTCTCACAGAGCTCCACCTCTATTTTCACACTGGTACTCTAGTTTGTGGGGAAGATAGAGGGCAGGTGCCGATATTACCCAAGTCAGTCCCCCACATGCACACCCAGGAACGGGACGCCACCAGAGATAGCTGGCTGCTCAGGATCCCCACCTCTTTTCATCCCTGGCTCATTTAAATTCCGATTAGCATGCAAGAAATTTTCACGCCGCTTCAAACAGCGAGCCGTCGTGTAACGCACATCAATGAGCGCGAGACCAACAATTAGAGCTTGCATTAAGTCCTAAATGGTGCACTCGGGGAGGGCAGACGGAGGAGGGGGAGGGGCCAGGGGCGTGAAATAGGCAAAAGGAAGGAAATGCTAGCAAGCAGAAATGGGGGGAGTGGTGACGGCTTCGTTGCTGGATGGCCACCTGGTGTGCATCAAACCGTGTGGCAGATATAAATAAACCGAAACTCGTTCAGGGAGAAGCCAGACATATGAAAGAGACGTGTTCCATCCAACCAGCAGAGGCCCTTTTATACTGTCACAGAGATATCTATTTAAATAGGCAGAGGTAATGACAGTGCAGATCAGCAAGCAGGCCACAGACGTGGCGTTTTGAGATGGTGTCTCCTGGCTTTCCCTGCTTGAAATGGAAAAGGCCCAACCTATTAAAACAGCACATCAAAAGCACTGTAGTAGGCCTGAATATTATTTATTCTACTAGAGAAGAGCGCTGGCTGTGCAATCTGTTTCTGTATCATATGCACCAAGTTGCATCTTCAACAAATCCAAAAAAGAGCTGTAAATTACAATTATAGATGACTTAAAAACTCATATACTAGAGCATCGATCTTCCAAAGCATCCATTCTATGTGAACTTCATTTGGAAGATCTGTATTTTGTAATTGCTACCTTGATTGGTAGAAAAGCTGTGTAGAGCTGCTTGAAAGTTTGTGAATTGCTAATGGAGCGTTTGAAATGTCACATTTTCACAGTGTAATCATAGTTCAATCAAAACGCCTTTTCATTTGCAAAAGAAAGTGTTCACATCCTGTCATTATACATTTGTTTATAGGAAATGATGCATGTAACAGAATAAGTATAGCAAAGAAGAATCCGTGGATCCAGAAAAACAAGTGAACTGCAAGGTTGATTAACTCTGTCAATGAGGGAAGTGTAAATTACTGGGTACCAAGTTAAGCAATAAATAAGCCAATCACTAGGACACATTCTCTTTGGCTCTCTTATACATAAACATGTAACATCTGGATTCACAAGTACAGGTTAGGCTAACAACTTGCTAAAATACAAAACTTCTTGAGAACTATTATGACACGTTTGCATTTATCCATCCGTAATAAGAAAAAACAATGTCTAAGACCTGGGGATGGGCCGATCCACGTTTTTTCAGTTCGATCTGATTCCGATACACAATACTAGTACATTCAAATAAAAAATGTATGCCAAAAAATCTTTTAATAGGCTACTAGAAACATACATAATGTAAGGTTCCACCTCGTTTGTGCTTCTTGTTTTAAGTGTTTTTGAGGCATTTACAGTTCAATCTGAATATCTACCAAACGAGGACACGCAAGTGGTGAATGTTTAAAATGCCCTGCAACCTAACGGAGGTAAGTGTCACTTTGTTGTGACGGCCCATGTATCACACGCTGCAGTGACTGGCAAAACACCCCAAGCTAGCGACTCACAAATCATACATTGATTTTTTTCAAATTACTCACGTTCTTTCGCACAATTGTGTGCACCTTGTTTAGTGGGATTTTCCACTAAATATTACTTCTACCTCTTAGAATCTTGTTTTTACAAAGACTGCAAATCGCTACGCTACTAATTGTTGTTTCAAGCGTAAAATACTTCCAGACCCTCACCCTCTTATGTGATGTTCTTACGCAGTTCTCTTGCACTGCAAAGGCTATGCGCATGACATCACAGTTGGCGGAAGTCACTGTGCTCACACCCACTGAGTGGCAGAAAACCTGCGTTAGCGCTCAGTGTGAATGGCACAAAAATCACATCTAAAATGGGACAGAGCTGTTGTGCAACTGATTGTACAAATCGATTTAACGATAAATTGGAGCTATCTTTTTACAGACTGCCAAAAAATAAATAGGTATCGGACGTGGATCGGTCACATACGGCCGATACCCGATCCAGCTAATAGGTATAGATCACTGCCGATACCGATCCAAATATCAGATCAGTGCATCTCTACTAAGAACCCCAGGACCAGAAGAGCGGATCTGTAGGCCACCCTGAATGTAGATTTTCATACTTCAACAATACAACTAGATAGCAACTGTATGAGTGAGAGGAGGAATACAGGAGGAATCCTTTGCTCTCAAAAAAGAGCACGGCTGCTCATGTTAAGTCCGTAAAACACCATCTAGATGCTTTTAGATACATTTTGGAAGTGAAATTCTTAGCAGTCTAAAATGAGATCTTTTGGCTACAACCAAAAACACTACATTTAGACGCCCACTTCTAAAATAACTTTGTCCCAGCTGTTAAATACCATGTCAGGAGTGTCATTGTTTGATGCTGTTTTCTATCTATGGATGTCGATGACTTTTGTTGAGCAAACCAATAATTTTGAGCCGTACAACGTTCTGGAAGGGAACGCATGGGCTTCCATCCATGAGTTAAAGTTCCAAATGGGTACTGCAGCATGACCATGCATATGTACGAGAAACACTGATTAAAATAGAAATGTCATGTTCTAGAAAGAGGCCCTTCCCAACAGTGGCAAAGCAATTCTGAAAGCTGATTAGTCATTTCTGGAAATGCTCAGTTGCATTTAGAACTGTGAACCGCAGTTTGCTGCACAAGTTTACTTCTGCACAAAACAATTGTTTGAGTTTATCTACATTGTCCTAATAAAATATTAAACCTTACACAAAGATTTTAAGATTTGACCTATGACCTATAAAAGATGAAAGGTTTGCATATTTAAAGGAGCAATATTAAGTGTTTTCAATACATTCCATAAATTAATTTTGCAATGGGTTTAGAGGAAAAGGTGTAACTGGTTTCATTTGGTTCCAGTGCATTATCTACATGTGGCAGATGAGTCAGAGTGATGCATCATTTTTTTCCACATCAAATGGCCTATGAATGACATTAGTGTCATGCTCATCTTACCATGGGGAAGCACACAGGCTATATGAATGGAGAAATCGGCATCCTTAAACACTGCAGTGAGAGGCAACGATTACTCAAATCGTTAATTTACATTAGCTTTGCCTTTTAAGGGAAGATCTTAGTGCAATTATACAGAAAAAAATGTACCTCAGACCCTCATAGGAATCCTTCATTCCCTTGATAAATAAGACCTATACGTTGCCTCAGGTTTGTGTCTTATGTGCACTTAGAACATGGCTAAGGATCTTACGTGCACTTAGAACATGGCTAAGGATCTTATGTGCACTTAGAACATGGCTAAGGATCTTATGTGCACTTAGAACATGGCTAAGGATGGCTAATCTGGTCATGTTTCATTTCTCCATATGCTTTTCCATGCGTGATTAACAGTTTTTTTTTTTTAAATTTAATATTTGCGATTCCCAGTAATAAAGTTTTGCATATTATTTATACTTTTGCTATGAAAGAACAAATTAAATTTGTCAAAGTAATTTATCAACTATCAACCCCTCACCATGTATTTTTTCCATCTCAAAATACAAATTTGCATTTTAAAGTCATGCATTTCATTGGGGCTGTTTTATAAGAAGTTAAATGGATTGCCCCATCTATGATGCCCTGTGAGTAAAGTATAGTAACAATATATTGAGGTTACTCTGTCACTACTTTTATAGCGCAAAAAACTGCCCTACTGGCTGTTAAAGTTCACACAATCAGTCCCACAAGATTTTCAAAACAATTATGCAACTAATTATATCAGAATGTCAAATATTAAAACCTGAGCAATATTCCCCTAACCTACGAAAATGTGAGCTGAAGCATAAAACAAGGTCAGTTTTCAGTGAAATCCTTTTTTCATTCTGCTGAATTAAACGCCAGTGTTTGATGTTTTAATTATGAAAGACAACAATATTCAGGGTGTTTAACACTGATTATTGAAACAAAGCTCCATCAGTGTTTGCAATTCAGTTGACTGACCATGACCACTGCTGGCTTACCTCACCATACACGCTCTGCTTTATTTAGCCAGTACGCTGTATTGCTGTTGTTCCTATGGACCAGCTTTGCCTTGTGGTTATTTTGTTACATTTGAAATGCAATTAATGGATTTTTCCGCATCTATAGATATATAGGATACAGATTGCTCACTGCAAAAAATAATCGTTCAGAATTTTTCAATCAAGTTATATGGTCATTTATAGAGAAAGGTGACAGCTATGACACCCATATTACAGATAGATTTCAAGCTGGTTTTCTTCAGCAGCACAATTATCTCAGGAAAGCAGCTCTTTTGAAAAACTAGATACACCTGGCAGAGGAACAATTATTCCTCTATACCAGCAGTGGCCAATCTTATCCGCAAAGGGCAGGTGTGTGTGCAAGTTTTTGGGATAACCTTTAGGTCAGCTGTTCAAACCCAGGTGTGAGGACTCTTCAGCCAATCAGTCCTCTCATTAGTAACCTGATTAGGGAGTTGCAGCGAAAACCCGCATACCCAAAAGCCCTTTCTGGATAAGACTACCCAACCCTGTTGTATACCAATGGTTCCCGATCTAGTACTCGGGGATCCCCAGCAGTCCAGGTTTTTCTCCCTACCACCTCCCTGCAAACAGTCCATATTTATCCCTCCCAGCTCCTGGTAGGGAGGGAACAAAAATGTGGACTGTCCGAGGACCGGCATGGGAAGCACTGCTGTATTCACTGGATAGGTATCCACAGACCTACAGAGTTAATGAACTCCAGCCAGCTCTGATTCAGCTCATTGCCTGGGTCTGCTAGGGGGATATCAAACTAAGCCTGAAGAAGTAGGCCTTCTCATTTGTAAGAACACCTTTGTATTCGTGCATTTTTATTTTGTTGCTGTTTGTGTTTCTTTTCTGTTTGATGCTTAAAGGGACTTGGTTCCCATTTCCTATCGAGTTTATGACGAATAATAATAAAATGTTTGATGTAAACAAAGCTCTCCAGTATCTGAGTCCTGCACATGTGGTAGGTCTCCAACAGTTTGATGAAAATCTTGTGTATGTTACTATGCCTATAGGACAAGGCAGATTGGGTTCTGGACTTTGAGATGGATAGAAGATGCTCAGAGAAGGGTTTGTCACCATTGATGCCAACAACATGCAGTCTAGGAGGGCTGACCTGAGCCCAACGGTTAGAGCGCTGATGCTAAGTCACCTGCCTTAAGAAATAGGAGGATCTGAGATTGAGTTTCCTCCAAAATGTGAGCTGAAACTAGAACCCTGGAGGGGAGACCACATGACTGCTACCAATTGGTTGTGTACCTGTGGACCTGGAGCTGCTAGAGAAGCAGCCATCTGTTCTGCCTGCATGCACACCCCAGCTCCTGTCCTTTGGAAGGGGAGGGTATTACCAAGGTCCCAGAAACCAAGCTGCTACAACGGCAGCTAGCTTGACGATGGACAGTTCAGTGCCTTGGCAAATGAGCTCCCAAAAGGGAAGATCAGCCTCTTTCCTCCACATGCTGAAAGATCCAGGGGGAGCCTGAGGAAATGGAGTGTGACAGTATATGGAAGCCCAAACACTGTTTTGCTCCCTATATACCAAACCATGGTGACCGGAGAGAAGCTCAAGCAAGCTGGATTTCCTTGTCATCAGCACAGCGAGTACAGTTTAGCCACAAAGGCTGAAAAGGGATGCCTGGGCCTTCAACAAGGAGTGCCGGCGGCCAGTAGACCTTGGAAGAAGATGGAGGGAATCAGCCATGTCAAAGTACAGATCTAAAGCCAACAAGGACATATAAAAAGATGGAGGCCCCATTCCAGAGAACTTCTAGAGAATGAGAAAGATAAGCAGCAGCTATCATGACAGTGTAAGCCGACAAAGTTACTAGCGTCACTCGAGTCCTACCCACGGGACCCACAGCTGCAGCCATACCCAGGAGATCTGCTGTCACCACTGCAGCATCTACCCTGTGTGCAAGGAGTACAGCTGTGTCCACTGTAGACACGGGTTAAGGACAGAGCCCAGAGCTGGCAAATGGTTATGACTCTCTTTTTCCACCGGGGGCAGCATCCTGTCATTGAGGGAGAACCAGCTGGGGACTCTGTCTGGTGGAGCGGTAATAGGATGCACCCGTTCACTTTGGTTAGAGCAGTCCTTTCTTCAATTTCAGACTGAAGAGAGAGGCTAAACCCCGTGCTCAAGGAGGAGGAGGGCCTGGTAACCCCACCCTCCACCATCACTTCCTCCCTCCGTATTGCTGCCCCTGAAGGTGTGTTAGAGTGCAGCTGAGTTACAGGCAGAAAGACCGTAGTTAGAATCAGGGGACTATAGATTCCACTGGGAACCAGAAGAACAGCTTTGGCACAGGATATTTGGATAATCAGTGCCGCTGAATTTTTGACGTAGAAGGTTTTGGAACATCTGTGTGTCCCTTAGGCTCTCGATTTCATGGGGTTCCGTTGGGCGATATTTTGTATATCCACTGACCGCTTATTTCATGATATCCAGCTGACCTTCACTGGAATAAATCAGTTCTTAGAGGTTCGAATGGGGTCAGTTGTGTAGACTGGTGAGTGCTAGAAGAGAACTTGGACAGCTTTGAGAAGACCACCATTTAAAGTATCGGTCTAATTCTTTGCTCTGTGTGTTTCACACAGTTATTTAGTTGACTGTTAGGGTCTGTTCGTGTGTGTAAACCCTGCCCTCATCCTAATCGTCAAGGAGACAGCTGCTCCTCCTCAGAGCCAGGGACAGTCGGACCCGTCCTGCAAGACGTCTGCATTCTTATCAACTACATTTTTTAAAATTCACCTTTCATCCTCAAAGATCATTATTAGCAAAAATCATTACTGACTTACAAAATTGTCTTTTAAACTACACATAAAAATACCTAGTTTTAAAGTTTAGAAATTTAGAAATATTTCCATTTCCCTTTAGGATACACTCAAGTTGCAGGACCCTGACAGTTGGATCTTACATTCAGACTGCAGGTTCCAATTCCATATCACCGTGGCTGTGCTTACAAACACGCTTTATCTTTTTCTCTCTCGTATCTTCACTGAAACCAGGTCTCCAGCGGCGTGCCACCCATGCTGGCCAAACTGACTCACGGTCTTCTGTTTTTTTTTTTTTTTTGCTGAACCAAGGGAACTCTCCCATTTTATCCATCCAGTCTCCTTCTTCTGCCCTTAAAACCTTCCAGGATTCCTCTTTACTTTTACCTTTTTTTGCTGCTATTCCCTCTGTCCTAACCCTGCCTTTAGTCTCATAAGAAGTACTGGGAGATGGCTACTTTTAAAAGAACGACTAATTAGCAATACTAATATTGATTTAAATTTAGCAGCCTAAGGATCTTCATCTTCTTCACGCCGCTTTTTTTGGCGAGGGTCACAGTGGGATAAGATGATAAAACACTAGTACACAATATATTTATGGACATTCTTCCCTGCAGGGAAGAGCCATTACTGCGGTACCACATCACCACTGATCTTTCCGTTATAAAAAGCCTTTTCCCTGGTTAACAGCGGGGTTATAAAACAGGACACGCGGAAATTCAGGATTTTATCTTATTACCTACTAATCTGGCCTTGACACTAAAGCTGATTTGGCAAGATATCCCCACCAACCCCCCCCAAAAAAACCCCAACATTACCGTCCCATTCGGAGGGGATGCTTCCTTCCGTATACTCAGATTCTACCAGCTTGGAAGGCTCCACCGTCCTCCTCGCCCGAACTGTTCGCCCTGCAATACAAAGGCAGAGGGGGTGGTGAGGCATGTTTAAAACATGAAGGCCCGCACATGCATCTGATGATGCGCTCTGCTGCGTTGACAGAGTGCGCCTGATTGGCCCCAAGCCCAAGGACTCGGCCCGACATGGCCACGGCTCCCAGTCGGCACGGCGGCGGAGCCGCGGCGAGCGGACGAAGGCAGCGGGGGGGATCGCGCACACAGGTGTTGGACAGCGACACCGGCCTCGTGTGGGGAAGGCGGGCGGGAGGGGGTGTGCAGGCTTACAGAGCACATATCACAGTGTCATGCGGGTCTCTAACAGACACCGACGAGGGGGCATGAGCCCTCGGACGGATCTGAGCGCGGCGGCGAGGAGGAGGTGCAGAACACAGCGTGCGTTCCGAGGAACACAGGTGACGAGCCTCCCTACAGCAAACTGATGTACTGTATCTAATTAGAGCGCCATAAAAATTCACAGTGGGGGTGGGGCAGGGCATCAGTATGCCTGCCCCCCCTTATACTTACAGAATAGAAACCCTTCCTATATATCCTCATTCTCTGTGACTGCACACTGGATAACCTAATATACAGCTAATAAAGCAGTGCTTATATAATGTGCATCCTACACACTATTTAACTACACAGTAGCTACATTTAGATGCATACATTTCTTGGATAGCAAACATATACAATAAATTTGGCTATATATCAAAACAGGTAAATTATAAAGCAACTAACATAATATACAAATACTGCATCAGCCTAGTATTAATGAAAGTCTACATCTCATATATTCACTAGAAAATGGTGCAGTATGGATGTTACTTTCTTGCCGACATTTTCACCCAGAGGGATTTGCAGGTTTCCCCAAAATGACGGCGTTCCTAGCTAATCCTTGATAGAAATCTTGTTGACCCTTCTGGTCTTTGAACCTTGAACCTTCTTCGAGACGGCGTCTTTAAACACTTACCAGCTGTCGCAGACGGAGCAAAACTGTGAAACAGAAACGACAGACTTGCACCGTTTATGTCAATAATGTATGAGTCCAGTGACAGGATACTGTGCTGCTCTAGGTTAACAAGGGAAAAGAGACAGAAGAAAAAACAAAGCAACTCAAACATATATTTGCTGGCTTTTTTTAGATCTAATCATCCTGGTTAATTTCTGACCCCATTTTACAACCATTGAACACACATATCTGGAATATATGCAACGGGCACTTTGATCATGCCGTGGTGAATTACAGTGAAGGCGTGAATGATGCAGGATATCTACGTTATTTCTGCGAGTACGCTTCCTAAATTAAGAGCCTTTTATTCATTTGTGGCAGTGGACATGACAAAGCCAACAGAGGGAAGACATCCCTCCCCCATCACATGTGGTGCTGAACACCTTGTGTCACGGCTTACAGTCGAGATTCCAGCAGCGTCAGTGACGGGTTGGACCCTCATTGCAAAGAGTATAACTAAGGACATGAAAGATGGGTCTGTGTGTGTGTGTGTGTGTGTGTGTGTGTATGTGAGGGGGGGTCTGTCTGTTGACATCACCCCCCGTTTATTCTCATCAGCTCTGACCTGTCTGCACTCTTTTCATCCGTGAAGTGGAGACAAGGATGACGACCGTTGCCGTGGCAGCAAGAGCCGGCTTGCTCCTTGCCTTCCATATGTTGCCGTTTGTTATCAGAAAAAGTCGCCCCCCCACCATGAAAATTAGCTGATTCCGAGGAGGAAAGCAGAAGGCAACCCGAGTGTGGTTTCGTACGACACCAAGTCATGTGTGCATATGTACACAAACACATCTATCATGTGTAATTGCTTGTAAACTGGATTCAATGTATCATGCAAAAGGCCTTTGATGCTCAATTCAAGAACTGCAAGGCTATCTCCGCACTCCAAAACGAGCACTGGTTCAACTGTTCTTTGCATGCAATGCTTTGCTTGCAGGGCTGGGATCTGGAATGTTCCAAAGAATCCATGCCCCTCTATAAAGGCCAAGTTGCACTAAGTGATGGGATGATGGATATTGACGCCTCTACCTGCACCCGCCTCCCCTCTCCAATTTCTTCAGTGATGCAGGAGACCATCTCTATGGCAACTGCTATCGGTAGATAACATTTGGAGTGACAGCCTTTTCTTGTGCTCTGTTTAAGAATGGAGGAACATCTGCAAGCTCAGACAGCAAGGTTTTGAGTGCATTAAAGGATTTTTTTTTTCAGAATTAAAAATAGAGCTTTTCAGTTTTACTAAGGAAATTGGGACCGAGCTATGAAAAGACATGGCAAAGGCACAGAATTACCCCAGTGCCACATCAGATAAATGCACTTATTTATTTATTCCTATGAAAAATATTTTGTTCTCATAAACATAAAGATCTGTAGGCATAAAGTACTACAGCACAACAAACTCTTACTATTTTCAATCGACTGGAATGGTTTATCTAGAACCATAGTGTAAGATTTGATGAAAAATTACCGATTAATGAATTGAAGTCAATTTTAAAGTCAAAATTAAATCCATCTCTTTAAGGACATAATGTACACAGTAAAATTTATAGTAAGACTCTCACAAATATTTGTAACATTATATGAATATATGAATTCGGTAACAATTACTCGGTTAATTTATCCAAGTAACTGATAAACCGATTGCTTTCAATGATAACAGTTACAGTGTGTCCTTCTCTGAAGATCTTACAGAATTTTTTGACAATCCATTCTAAACTCTGAAATGTCAGCATTTAAAAAGACGGCCTCTCATACAACCTTCACATGTAATTTGTGGAGGGTCTCTCAGCGCGAGCCCGCAATAGCATTGTTTAAGACTTTCATTTCAAGCTCAGTCTGTACCCATTAATAACACTAAGTCAATTTAGAGATGACTGTCACAGTTATTCATTTTTAAATGGACAAGATCCTACTGTTGCTGGTGCACGAAAAGGCCGCATTTCCTTCTGTGGGGGTGCCGTCTAAGGACAGAAACATTTGCAGCATGGCGGGGGGGCATTTTAAATATGAAATGTCAACATATAAAAAAATTGTCTAAAAACAGACTCTGACCCTATTTCCTCACCACGTGGTGATGAAAACTATGCGAGAGAGAGACAGACAGGCGCAAAGACAGACAGGCGCAGAGACAGACAGGCAGGCCAGCAGGAAGACGTGCGCACTGATAGAGAAAAATGCAAATTCACATCAAGATATACCATGTTCTTACAAAAGAGGTAACAAGGATTTGAGCCAATAATAATGGATAATGGATAGCCATCACATACTACACTGAACGATAATACCCAATGGATATGATTATGGAACAAAAATATGTCATCACAGTTCACCAAGTGATTGTAACAATACTGTGTGTGAATGAATCACTTGCACTGTGACACATGTATGACCTGACTGCCAAAAGCATGGAAGTTTGCTGCTTGGTGTTACCAAGATCTACTGCATCTCTCTCTGCTTTCCAAACCGCAATGCTGGATAAAGGAACTGCAGGAATATAGTGTGAATTTCTGTGAAACTATAGAAAAGATTTCCTGTTTATTCAGCACATTTAAAATATGACCCAATTAACACATTTATAAGCGAGATAATGTTCGTAAATAGGAGTAACTTGGATCCTCATTAAGATGCATAAGACTTGACCTTACCAGGTATTCATCACAGGGTGTGAAAGACAAAGATCACTAGGGTCATTTGTGATGGCTCAAAGTTCAATCATACCCATGAAGTTGATTAATCACTTGATCCAAAACATCTTCTCAGGGACCTCAACCAACAACAACCGACTGTAAAAAAAAAATCTGGAAAAAGGGGGAAAAAAAAAAATTAAAATCATGTGCAATTACTTGGAAAATTTTGGATTTTCTAGCATTCGCACAAATCGAATGAATAAAACTTTGTCCTGGCTGTTTAGCATACGTGTCACTCTTAATGGTGTGTGTCAGAGTGCCTGCACGTGTGCGCACACTGGTGCACTCATCTGTTCCTCCCCCAACTCAAGTTGCTTTCCTTTCTGCTGCCTTTATGAAAATATAAAATTCAATCAGCAGCTGCACATTTCAGGAGACGTCCATCTTCTTCCTGGACCTCAGACGGCATGTCAGAGCAATCTGACGTTCTCTGTGGGGATGATGTGTGCGTTGAATTGTAAATGTCTGCCAGTCTCCCTCCTCCTCCTTTTCCGCTTTCAGATTTTTCAGCACCACAACTATTGGAAATGAGACTCAGAAATATGTATTATTAATCTATTTTGTTGCTTGACTCCTTAATGCCAAGCCTATTGCTATAAGGCATAAATATTCCAGAAAATAAAGCTGTACAATGAAGGGGCTCCATTTCCTTTCCAAATGACTACAAGTTAATTAGGGCCCGTTTATTAAACCATGCTGACTGCCAAAACACATGTAATGTGGCATGTGACCATATGCAGTGTAATCTCCTTGCTGTTAGCTAAGGACCCCTGGCCTGCAGTCTTAGATACGACTGAGGGAGACGATTCTGGTGCTTTTGGGCCGCATGGCTTTGACACATGGGCTGGAATGGCAGAATGGTGCAAAGAAAAGCTGTGGTTTACAATACAATACAATAAAATAAAGCAAAATAAAAATCAGCCGCGCTCTGGGTTTTTATGACGCTCTGTTGACGAACGCCTGGAACGTTCTGATTGGCTGGCTCATCCCCGCTGAGCAAAGGCCGTGGATAATGCAGCTGGGATGCCTGCTGGGAAAGGAGGCTCCCTCAGAGAGCAATCCTTCTGACTAGTCACCCGCACAAACTCGTTAATAATCTTAAATTAATGCAAGTAACTGTAAATGAAGAATAATTGTTTTGAGTCAAAATTCAATTAAGCTCCTAAACACTGACAATTCTCAATTAAAGGGGTAAAAAAGGAACCTTATATAGAAAAACTATTATAATCTGATGCAGAAATTTGCTAAATAGTAGCATGGAATGATGAAATAATTCAATAAAATTGTTCATGATTACATATATCACGACAAAAAATAGTAATAAAGCAATAACCCAATAAAAAGCCACTGATATGTAACAGATACAGCCGTGATTTATCATGATCAGGCTAAATGAATTAATACGTTAAGATACTGTAAAGCTGAACTAACAAACCACACGTTTTATTCAAAAATCTTTTTTTTTTGTCATGCAATGAGAATTAGCATGCTAGCGGTGTGGCATCAGCCGTACTCTCAAGCAAACCCCAGGTGTTTATTTGTGCAATAAATTCTTATCTGGTCAGGGAGGGAGGTGAGGCTTGTGTAGACAGCTAAGGTGACGGAACATTTTATGGTAATACATTACAACATAAATAAACAAAATGTAATGTGGGGGGGCGGGAGAGATATAAATAAATAAGCAACAACGGACTGAGAAACTTAGGGAGATTGGGTTTCATTGTGTGTCGTTCCATAACCACCAACTACCCATCTGAATGTTTTCCACACTTTTTTTTTTGTTTTTTTTTTGTAATTATACCAGATTTTTTTTGAGCGAATTAACTCACTGGAAACAATATAATGGTTTTATGACACACGTGTACGCTGTACACTGTACGCACGATGTACACTGCGGAGCGCCGCTTCAGGGATTCAGAAGGATGGACCCTTTAAGCGCAACGCCCCCCTGGACTCACCTGGGTCTCATTTGACCCAGTTTCAGGAAAAAGTGCCCCGCCAAGAGTGGCCTCCCATGACACAAAAATAAAGCAGCTCTAAGCAGGGAGGCTGAACGCCCGCGGAGACGCACTTCCTGTCGGGATGGGGATTACAGAGTAAGACTGAGACTTGTTAAGTGTGCTGTGTTCAATGGACTCTTCACGCAAAGGTTAGTTTCTCCCAAGGCTGCTATCGTCACTGCGGAAGTAGACCGGAGCGCAGACGCCTCCAAACGGGTTCAAACAGGCCCTTTGGCTGCTGGAACATCCCTAACAGAACAGCACATCGCACATCCCTTTGTCTCCTTTAAAACAACACCCACATCACGCACGAGTGATGACCAATTGGGAGGAACCCCAGCATGTGATCAAAACATAACCCTCCCCTTCCCCCCCCCCGCTTAGATTCCCCAGGCCTACCCTGGGCTGCCATAAGACGGCGCCGCCTCATCCTGACAGCCGTAAAAGGGGGTGGCTCACAGCCCTGCCTCTCTGCCTCCTTTAATTGGATCCAAAACAGTCCCCAAATTTGGAGGGGCTGCAGAGAATGTGCGCGCGAGTGTGTGTGTGTTTTTAAAAAGCTGCATGATCACCATTTGCGTGTCAATTAAGGGCCAGCGCCAGCTTCCCGTGCCAACTGGCCGATTGCCGTCGAGCCTTGAATGCCATGCCAGCGCCCCCATCTCACTCCCTGGCAGCTATCGATCCCACTGGTTCAGGCAATAAGCAAAATAACTATGGAAACTACCGTAAGCCACAATCTTTTCTCAGCATTATTTTAAATAATGAATTTCAAATAGAAATATCCATGTTACCCTTTGACTGTATTGACTAGGACAGTGAGGATAAATGGACGCTTATCCATTTCATTTTTCCCCACTTCATCTTTCCAGCAAGCGGCACGACTCATTGAATATTCATTTTGACGGAGGAGAGAAAGCAACCAATGCTTTACTTGAAATGGCCATTTTCAGAGGTGGAAAGCTCAGGTCCAGAAACTAAGGTCTACAGCAAGATTTTGTTTCGATCAACCAGTTGCGTACTTCTGTGACTGACTCTTTATACTCACCTGGTGGCTTGAAACAGATTCTCTGGATTTTTACTTTCTATACCTGAACTATCCACCTCTGCCACTTTTACTATATTGCCTGTGCTTCACAGTAGCTGAAGACAACGGCAAACCTTCTCTCTTACAAATATGATTACCTTTAAAAGTCTCCATTAGTCCTATGTGACATTTTTCACAAAAAAAAGAAATTAAGGATTTGTGTACCTTCCCAATCAATGGAGAAAAATGATAAAACAATGATAAAAATATGAAATACGTAAGAAAAAAAAAAAACTGTCAGAGAAAGGAGGACAGAGACTGAATCCGGTGATCAGTGATCATTGTTGACACACCACAGCACACTGTGCACAACAAAGTCTGTCCTCTGCATTTAACCCACAAGTGACATCGTCACACAGCAGGAGGCAGCTAATTCAGCGCCTGGGGAGCAGTGCCTTGCTGGTCGGGGATTCGAAGCAGCAATCTTTCAATTACAAGTGTGCATCCCTAACCATTAGGCCACCACTGCCCCATTGAATGAGAAGATCCTTAAATGTGATGCTGTGTAGGCCTGTTCGCCTCCTGCTTGTGGTACTCAGTGACATACTCATATCAACCCCAAGACCTTCTACTTAAGTGCGATCACTGCTAGCTGGCTGACTTCGCTGTGTTTCTGGGACCCACTTAGCATCATTTGTCATCGCATCGCGCATTAAAGCCGATGTAAAGACATGATCATGCCTTCGAATGTTTCCATCTCAGACTCCTTATAATGAGAGAGCGAAGCCTTCCCTTTGGACGCGGGGCTGTGGCTTCCGGCTGTCGGGTTTTGCTGGCTGGTTTCTGCATCCTGACGCTGCATCTCCTCGCTTTCCTTTGTTTCCAGGTACAGAGCACAGCACAGCACTGCAGACCTAGACTGCAGACCAAGGCCTAGACTGACCAGGCCAAAACACAGGGCCAGATCATGGCCCATGACCCAGCGAAGGGTTTCCTCCATGCCTGTACTAAGCCAAGTCATGTAACATGCCAACGCTGATGGAATAATCAGCTCTATGGAACGCTGAGTCTCCAAAGGGTTTGCAGAACAATCCCACTCACAATTAAACTGTTCTAAACCTGAAAGCAAAAACCGGATGTCAAATAGGCTTAATGGTCCATTCTATTTTAATTAAAACTACCTCTGCTCTTTTAATTAGACCCACTTTGATGTGTATCTTTTTTCAGCTTCCGGGGAATCATTATTTTGTCACTACAGGTTCAAAGCTAGTCTCTGCTCATTTGTTCACCCCTCTAACTTGCCGCAAATAAGTAATGCACAAAAAAAAAAAAACAAACATTTTTTCACCCCCAATTAGAAAATATTAACTAAATACATTAAATGGCTCCTCTGCATCAGCTGAATAAAAGACAATAATTAGCCATTTCGTCTAATCAAGCCTTGAATAGAAGGGAAAAATGTGCCGAGGGTTAGAAAAAAAAAAAGGGGGGGGGGGAGGCTTGTCATAACCAAAAGGTGCTTCTTGTTACTGCATCCTCATTTCATGGCGGGATACAGGACAGAGCACCTCAGAAATGCTATCTATAAACAGCAGCTCCTAGTCAGTCATCAAATATCCCAATTTCTCACTCTAGTATTGAAGAACGACTTATTTTCAGTAAATTAAGAATATCTGGTAACCAAAAAACCTTTCGCATTTTTTTAACCCCAAATTCAGTATACAAGTTAATAAATACATGTGGTTTAATGTTTATTCCGTGACGGCCATCAAACAGAATGTGGCGTGTTTTTAATTCTACCCAAGGGAGGAATGATGGCTGGCAGACCGGAAATCTGGACCATAATCCACTTCTTTGCAATATTTTCCTCTCAGATTGTTGGTTTGAATTGCGATGGCCATGACACAAAGCCATCTGGTACCATGTTAAAAATGAAGTGTTCAGAAACGGCGTGTCTGGTGCCTTTCCTTCCTGCCAGCAGAAATACTGGGATTAAAATGATTCTTTCATGTTTTATGTTATAGTTTTAGAGTTTACTGGATTGTCAAACACATAGCTATTTACATGGTTTAACAGGCCTTGCCAAAGCATCTTCTTGCGACTCTGTCATTGACTGGGTTTACGCAATAAGAAAAGAGTAGGGGGGGAAGAAGAAAAAAAAAAAAATGTTTATTTACTCAGAGCACCTCTGCAACAGCATATTGTACAGGTTGCTCCTGTTGCAACAGCCGCAGCCATGCTCGAAATATGCAGTCCCATCTCATCTTAATGCCTCTCCGCCGATTGGCCGACGACAGCTTGGACTGCTGCGCGATTGGCCTACGACAGCTTGGACTGCTGCGCGATTGGCCGACAACCTCATGTAGCTGCAGCCGGCCTGCGCTCCACCAAGGCTGTTTCAGAAGTCTGATATGGTACTTGAAGGGTATAAGATATGATGGGAAGGAAGATGCAGCGCCTGCATTGCAGCAAGCAGCACAAGATTGAAAACACTTACTTTTGCGGTTTTGCCCAGACACATATTTGAGATTTCCAAGTGAATGCAGCTAAATATCATATTTGTGTCAAACTAACCAACAAACAATAATAAAGACAAATTTACAATTTTGCCTCAAAGGACTAAGAAAAAAAAATACAGAACAAGAGCTGAGGGTTCGAAAAGGCATCCTGCAGCCTTACGACTGGGCAGACATAGTTTAAAGCCATCCCAGAGAAATCACTAATAAACATATCCCGTCCTCTTTCCAGATGACCTTAAAAACCACGCTCGCAAGCAAAAAATTATATACAAGGAAAAAACCAAAAGAGGGAGAAAAAAAAACAGTCCCAAAAATGCAAGCAAGCGGACGGCTGCAAATGAGGGAACACTGCACACTGGCCACATTTCGGGGCAGGCCCGGCTCCCTCCTCAGAACCGGCAGGGTGCAGACGGCGACGACCGGGCCAGCACTGAGGAAGCTCCAATGCTCGCTCCCGCTGGATTTTGCACGTGCGAGCACCATAAAATTAAAAGCTTCCGTCTCAAGTTGAAAAGCGTCCGTGAATGAGGCAAACCAGCTTTTTTTCTTACCTTCTATTAATTTTTATTATCCTGCAAACAGAAAAGGAAAAAAGGAAATGAAAATAAAATGAAGAAAAAAAGAAAAAAAATAGAGCTCTGTGCGGTAGCTTTTGGGCTGGTGTACTGTAGCTGCAGAATGCAGCCTCGCTGCCAGACGCCCACTGCTTCCAATCCGACATTTCAATACAGTCCCGAGAAAAATCCTTTCAGTTCTAAATGAAAGAAAGCCTTCCTTTCCTCCCCTTGTTTTTGAACAGCGATCAATTCCAAGACAAAGAGCGCACCTCAAAGAAGCAAATATACCAAGGACAGAAACATAAGGAATCACAGAAGCAATTATTTTCAAATCCTCCTGCAGGGGCTGATAATGTCAGCTCACTTCTCTTTCTACATAAAAAACAGCATCAATTATGCAGCTGTTCCATTAATATGAATGGGCAATTTCCCATACTGCCATGCGCTAGTGATGCCATCATGGCTGGCCAGCGAGGGAACATGCAGGGCCTGAAAGCCCCCGAGAAGCTTCCTGGAAAGAAACATGTCATGAAGCTGCTCTTCCTATCCAATCAGTGGGACCTAAAGGCGGCGATGGGTGGGGGAGGGGCTGGGACTCAACAAAGAGAAGCTGTCTGCATTGGGCTCCACCTGTCCGGGGCTCTTAAATCCCAGGGAGGCGGCCATACCTCTGCACAGCTGCAAGATATAACACCTCTAAACTTAAAATCTAATTTTTATTTTTTTTTAACTCACTCGCCTAAGCCAATCATTTCATTTGACCCAATAAAGACCCAGCCCACGCTAAGCATTCCCCCTTGCAGAAAGCTCATCACAGCTTCTAGCCCAGAGAACGGCCGCACACAGACTGAGACTCATCCGCTAGAGCAACTGAGCCACAGTTAATGACATAATGTTACGCTGTAAGAAAAAACTGTTTGGCAAACAAATGCCTCGTCTAGAGTTTCATGTATAAACTTCCTTCTCCTTACAAACGAAACACTACACTTAGCAAAAATATTACGGCCACCCCAGCTCTAACGACTCAAAGCAAATAATTACAAATTAATGATTATATTGTCATTTTAACATTTACATGTACAATTACAGTTAAAGACTAATTAAAACAAAGTGTTTTATCTTAAAATAAACAGATAAACGCATAACGTGCTTAACCTATGAATCAAAATAGAGTCTGGCGTCCTGTTTGGGGTGTCCGATGGCTGGTGCCCTGCCCCCTGGCTCCAGACCCCCACCCTGCTCCAACAACCCTGTACTCCATAAGCAGTTTGAAGATGGATGGATGGATGGATGGATGGATGGTGCACTGAAAAAGGGGATATTACAGCAGTAGCCCACAACGTTCTCTTCACTGACAAGATTCCACAGCAGAAGCAGCATAATGTCGACCTTGTCTCTGGCTTAAGGTGCGCCGGTTCTGGTTTGCCAACTGCACCCTCGGAAGCGGCGCTCGTTCAGCACATCGACACACCTACTCTGCCCGGTTTGGCCGTCGACAGGCGCCGGGCCTGGCTGGCACAGCACCACATCAGAGAATGCGCTGATCCACCCCTGCGGCTAGAGTGTCAGCGTGCTACCGGTCATCTTCCTGACGCGTGCCGGCTGCCTGGTCACAAGAAACAGGAACCGCGATCTGAGAATGTGATGCCTTTGCTGGCAAAATATTTGTATCATTTTTATCTACCACTTGCGAATGTACTAAAATAAAATGAAATTGAAAACTCGAAAATAAAATAATTTGAATGAATGGTAACTTACATAGATTATGCCATTATTCATTCCTCCCAAATGAGAGATTAGACATGTTAAGTGTCCCAAATCCACCCAAAAATGCTCTGCAAAGGGAGTATTGTATTGTATTGATAAGTACATTTTCAGAGACATAACGTCATCAGAAATGTGATTCTCTATACGGAACATGCATTAATAAAAGGAATTCCTTTCAACATTTCCTCCCATGTAATTTTAACGCACCCACACCCCCCATAAAAAACAACTGGGGGGGGGGGGGCGTTTGGAAGTCTTGAGTTTACTACCAACAAGGGCTGCTGTGATTACTCGATGTAGTCGATGACGTTGATGCTGAAAATGCATCGACATCAGTATTTTGAATCAATGCATCGTTTTTAAAAATATTTATGAAATTACCTTTAAGATTTTGCTGTCATGGTGGCTTGCTGATCTGCCTTTAAAACCCTTCAATTCATTATAAGAAATGTTTTTCTTCAATATCACTACGTAATTATGGGAGTAGTTGAAATTATCGCAAAAAGCCGGTTTGTACACCGTACAAAGTCTGATGGTATACCGCAGCGACTCGAGCACGATGCATGAGATTAAACACTCAGACACTCTTCTGAAGACGGGCTGCCAGGATAAGCAAAACCACCGTAAGTGTCGTCTATTCATGTTTATGAAATTGCCATTAGTATGGAAAGCTTTTTAATATCTTTTGTCCTTGTAGCTGCTAAATAGTCATTATTAAAGCCATAATATTGTCTGCCTGCTACCTCAGAATCTCCGTTGAATAAGTGTTTGAGAAAAATGTTTAGGCTAAAATCTGGGCTTATTCTGTGTTGATTGTTGGAGCCAGTGTGTGTTTGTGCGCGTTGGGCTTGTTGGGACCAGTGTTATCGTAAACTAAAACTGAAAGAAAACGAGCAGTAAAAAAAATAAATAAAAAATAAATATTTTGAACTGAAATAAAAATGAAAACTATATTTACCACAAAAAGTGTCAGACTTTAAATCTGCTAAAAGCACCTCTGCACCACACCCTCATCTATTTTTTTTTTAAATTTAGCTATCGCTTTTTTAAAAAGATGTTGTGACTGTCCCTTTCTTCACCACGACTTCAGTGCTTTTTGCTTCCATGATTTACCAAAACAGTTGCATGTAGCGCACTCCGCTAACCGAATTTAATAAGCTTAGAGATACGCTATATTTATACAGATTACTAACTTTGGGGCATCACAATACGCATCTCATTAATATGTTTAGGCATACTACTAATCTTATTGAATTATGGATGAAAATAATGTCCGTATACTGTACAAAATTCCATTATCTGAAGCCTTGCAATATGACATAGGTTGTTGTCAAAATAATAAAAAAAAAACTTAAAACGGGCAATTTTCTGGAGGAAAATTGGTCGGTTAAATGATTGAAATAATTGATAGATTAATCAGTAGAAAAAAATAGTCCTTAGTAGTAGCCGTACTACAAGCTTTCAGGTGTTAAAAGAATGGAAATGATTAAATGAAAAACGTTCCAGTTTTATATCAGGCTGATCTCATGTGTCATGCTGAAGTATTGAAATTGGCAACTGGAATCAGCATAAACAGGTTTCTGGATGTACCTTAGAACTGTTATACTGACCATTAGAGACTTTTCTAACCCTTTGTAGGCATATTTATACAAGTATAAAGAGCTCACTAACGAAACAGGCGTTTGGTCCCCCCATGCATGAAGATGAACAGTGAATTTAGGTGGATCAGTTGCTCCTGGTCAGTGTGAACTCATAGCTCTGTGGACATTAAGGCCCAAAAAGCTGTTTGCAAAGACAATTTGTTGCATAATGTGGCAAACAGATCATCCTACTAGAATTGCACAAAAACTCACTTTGCACTGTTATATTCACTATAATTATTATTATTCAAATTTCAAGGAAAAAAACAGGCGTTACACAAAGTCCCCTTTTCTCTGTTTTACAAACACACCCTAAAGTCCCCGATAGGCCGATATGGCTGTGGGATCCAAACCATAATCTTCACAGTCATCGTCCTGGTATCACCTCTAGGTTTGCCGCCCCCGCTCCCCCCCCCCCCCCCACTCACCCGAAGCCATTACAAAATGAAGAGTGCAGTGGCTTCCCCGTCTTGTCTCTTCATGGGTACTCGTGTGTGCCATCCTGGTAGTCAGTGTCCCTGAATGGCACCCCCAAAAGAAGCGCTTCTTTACCCAGGTCTGCATATCTGGTTAAGATCAGCATTACTTACAGTTTTACTGAAAAGGTAAAAGCCTAGAAGAGTTATTTTTTCTTATATTGCAATTTTACAGGTAAACAATGTTTCATTTCTGGATTTAATTTGTGCGTCACTTAACTGATTCTGGGGTTTGCTGCCAGGCAACTCAGTGTCACAACAGTGTTTGGACTTTGGCTAGGACACAGGTGTAGTCATTTCTGTAAAATCCACAGGTTTTAGTGATGCTATAACAAAGCAATTTTACTTTTTGGAGGAATTATGTGCAAGAAAGTGACAAATGACAAATGCCACCAATCTGTTATATCTGATGTGACAATGGGTAAATACATCAGGTGAATTTCTTTAAGATTTCGAGAGGAAATTTTACAGAGGCCCATCCTCTAACGACCCAACCACGTTCCAGTGAATTATTCCATGTACAGGTACGCCTTGGCGGCTTCCGTAAATATTTGGTACGAATCGAGCAGGGCGCCCATCTTCATCTCAGATGGCCAGAGACCGTCTTCAGACAACCAGTCTGGGTGCAGAGACCAGACAGGGACCGCCCCTCCCCCGAATCCGAATGTGTTTTTTGCACGCTGAAGGTGACGAGGCACTGTGGCTCCTTTAAAGCTCTCACCTTTTAAAAGGAAGCCTCTGAAAGCCCCAAGGAAGTCGGCTCTGACATCCCCAGCTGACACATAAGAAGTTTATCAGCTATAAAGAAGGAAACGGGGACAGTGTTGACAAGGAGTGTGTAGGACACCGGCCTCAAGAGGCCGCACGTCTTTGTCCCGAAGCCGGTGGAAAACGCTGTTCCCCAACTACCCCAAAAATACAGTGATGAAGTACAGCACAATGTCACGTCTGGGCACTGCAACTACCTGCTCTTGCACTTTTTCCCTTTTTCCAGAACGTTCCGATATAGTAACTTTGATCTACTATTATTCCATTTAGGGAGTCACACTTGTAGATCTTCCTTGGACAGTATTTATGTCCCTCTCCATCCAAGGGTGGGGGCGCTTTAAGAATGATCCCTTGAAGAAAGATCATCTGTCATAAAACCAATCAGGCCTGAGAAGCACAGGCAGGTACTGCATGGCATCTGGGGCTACAGCTATTCTTCAGAGTCGACGCTTTAATTTTTCCAGCTCCTAAGGAACGGTGGTGAGTGACAATTCAATTGAAAAAACAATTTTGGTAGCGGCACAAGACGACACCCACGGTTATTATATTAACATTTCCATAATTTGTATTTCAAAGGCTGAGGCGGGACGAGAGAGAGAAAGAGATAAAAATGCAGTCCGGCGTACATTTAGGAGTTAAATAACAACAGCTTCAGTTATTTCTGCAGGAGCCCCTGGCTGGGGCGTAATGACACTCCAGGTTTTACAAGAGAGACGCTGAGATTCGCTGGGTGACCAGGTGCCCCCGTTCTCACTCTCATTATTTTGCCCATTTCAATATAAAATTCCAATCCCACGGCCCAGGCAGCGAGCAAAGACGGATCCCTCTGTGCTGCCATCGCCTAATTGTCTCTGGCACTCAGGAAATGTGACAGACAGATGTGGAGAAGGGGAGAGGGAGACACAGCAAAGACTGTACAGTTACTGTAGACGGACGATACCAAGAACCTGAAATATATATATATATATGTATGAAGTATTTAATATTTGTAACAGAAATAAAGCAGCATGTTTGAGTGGCTCAGCCTCGCAAAAGACCTCCTTCTAGAAGCTGTCAGCACCGCCTAGGGACAGGACAGGTACCTGCAAGCATGCTGGTGTTTTGCTGTCAGAAAGGCTACAGGAAGGCAGACTGCCCTTTGGAAGGGCAGAGGCTGGGAGGTAGCGCCCTTGGCCCCAGAAACCGCCCCGCCCACTTCCTGCACCTCCCTTGTTTCCCTTTCCACGCCCCTGCCCCGACCTCCTAATACATAAGCTAACAGTTAAGCTAGTTAAACCCGGCGAGCTGAACAAGGTCAGCTCCACCCAGCGGCTACGAGAGGTCAGTCACCGCGGCGTGCGGGAGCAGGCAGCCATGGGCTGGGAGCCTGAAACTAAAGATCTGGGGGAGGGCAACAGGGCCCAGAGAGATCAGCAAGCCACCATGACAGCAAACATGCAGGAGAAACGGGAGGAAAATGACAAACTCCCAAATACACTGTTACAAATCAGAAGCTCCACTCAGACCAAAACGAAATACCACTTTCTCTTAAATGTTCAAAAACGTTTACACAGCGCGGAGACGTGACAGAGCCCACCAAGTTACCCAAAAACATCCACTCACAAGCTCTGCAGACTGCAAGCCAATTTACCAGATGCACGCTGGCGTTATTAAAGTACAGATGCTCCTCGATTTACAACGGTTCAACTTAAGATATTTTGACTGTGATGGTGCAACAGTGATGCACATTCAGTAGTTATCAAACTTTGAATTTGATATTCGATGGCAACCTCCACCAAGCCACACTGCCAGTCTCTGCAGAGACCACTAATACAGTGTTCAATGTATTATATGCCTTTTCTCTGTGTAATTAATTATACCACTCATATTCCACTTAGGATATTTTCAACATACAATGGGTTCATCAGAACACAACACCATCGTAAGCTGAGGAGCACCTGTATTAATAAAGTATATGAATATTCAAAATACAGAAATTACAGATTATAGGACTCCAATACAAACTCATTCCAAAAATATGTATGAAACTGCACAACTATATTTAAAAGTAGTTTACAGAAAAGCTGAAACAATGACAGTGAGGAAAAATGGAAGATGGAGGGAAGAGAAAATATCCACATTGGCAGTGAGATGTTCAGTAGTATGACTGAACTTTCCAAATCTCTACTTAAAGGATTCATCCTGTTTTTGAGTTTGGAGTATTTCCTCATCATCTGGACCATTCAGCTTTAACTCCCCAAAAGAATAAAATGTAGACAAAGTAGTCTAAAATAATAAATGCAAAGTTTTTTCCTTAACTTTCAATCTTAGAAGGGTAATGTACTGGAATCCTCACCTTCCTCAATGGACACAATTCCTTGACCAAACATCCAATAATTCATGTTCTGATAATAATAACTTCCTGTATTACAGAGGTTCTTTGAAATGCGTTATTATATTCAAGTTCCTAAGTAATAAAGAAATACAAAATCCTAAAATTAACTTCAGAGGAACACGTTTGTGTTGGTATGTGACAAATCAAAGAGTGTGGAAACTGACGAGCCGCTCTTTGAAGTATGATGTGAGACGGAGAATTTGATCCTTAACACTGAATTATTCACACTAATATGTAGCGAGCCAACAAAACAGCCTTCAACTGAAGTACATGACACAGGTTAACTACAATTTCAGCTCCACGCCGTTCAATCCACTGCTCTGCTGTACAGCAGGTAATGATGCTAAAATTATGCTTCATCCTTGACTAAGAACTTAAAACACAAATAATTAAAACACGGCGACCGTAGACTACAAGAGACACTTCAAAAGCCCTAAAGACAAGATGTGCAAAATCCATCGATCTTCTAACCACTCAGCCTTGTCAGGTTGCAAGGGGGTGCATATCCCAGGCAGTACAAGACTGGGGGGGGGGGGGGGGGGTGACATCCTGGGTGGGGGGCCCGTTCT
>JAODJU010000040.1:27731108-27743334 GCA_026776725.1 Gnathonemus echidnorhynchus
CCTGGGTGGGATGCCAGTTCTGATGCATGGAAACAAAAAAAAAAAAAAAAGGCAACTTTAAAAATATACACTAAGGACCAAAATTGTGGAAGCACTTAGCATTTTTGGCATTACGCTTTAAAAATCACTACATTTTTAAATCACTACAGAATACTGGCGGTAATGTTTATAAACAGTCAAAGAATGTTCACAAATATCATACACTGGATGATTAAATAAGTAACTGGAATAAAGTCCAGCAATCTCTAAAAGCTGGAAGTGTTTCTACAATTTTGCCCACTAGATACATAACAGAGGTTGGTTAATATGTGATACATTTAAAGACCAGTCACTGCTAATCCTGAATGCACCTGAAATCAAATGTAAAGTACTTGGCCAAATAAAATCATTTTCTGTTGTACCAAGACTGCCATGTACAATATCCATATTCAGAGACCAGCTACAGTAACCAGTTCTGTTCCTGGGAGTGCAGGGTTGGTAGTGAAAGCTAGAGAGACAGCAAGAAAATGGTGATTAGCCAGCCTGAGCAGCTGGAGGGCCACAGTGAAGGCAGGTTAGAGAGCTCAGTTATTGCTATCCTGCATCAATGTAGCAACAAGCAAATACAGTGCAAGTTGGCCATGTCTTTCACGTAACATTTTTTAATTTAAAATTTTGAAATTTAAAAATAAACGAGCAGTACACCGTACTCATTGTTTTAAAAAACGAAAATTTGTTATTATTATGAAGTGATTAGACCCTTCAGAAATGCTGAACTGCAAGTAAGGAATAACGGCAACACTCAAGACCACAGACGGGTCTCTGAAGAGTATAGAAAGTGTGGTGAAGTGTGGGACTTCATCGGCCAAATGCAAATTTGCAACACATAACTAAACAGAAAAAAAATTATGTTCTTCTGTAGTGCACAGAAACGTTGTCAAGTGTGGCTTGACATCATGCAGAAAGGCCATGCTTGCTCCTGAATTGGGTGCTTGAAAAGCCAAGTGATCAGAGCTATGCAAGGAATTCTTTTAATGAAGTTTGCTCCGAAGACCCTTTCCCTTATAATAGTGTACTGAAAATAAATAAATAAATAAAAACAACTGCAAACCATGATTCTCTAAAAGAAAGGGTCACTAGCAAAAGTTGTGGATAGTTATTACCAAATGAAATATGAATTACAAATATCAGGCACTGGAAGAAAATCATGAAATTATTTGGATCATTAATAGTTTAGTTTAGGTAAAGGGTACAGAGAAGGTACAACCTAATGATCTTCTGTTTTGCACATTAAAAGAAATAAAAGAATAAAACAAGACTTAAAATTTCTTTGGCTTTTTTTCTTGCATTAATACCAGAAGGCTATGAAAAAAAACGACTTGACTATAACTGTTAAGCTTTTAACAAATCAAACTTTCCCTTATTTAAGTCCTAAATGGCAAATGCACTCTTTAAAAACAGAGCGCTTCAAA
Organism: Gnathonemus echidnorhynchus; assembly: GCA_026776725.1. Taxonomy (NCBI): domain Eukaryota; kingdom Metazoa; phylum Chordata; class Actinopteri; order Osteoglossiformes; family Mormyridae; genus Gnathonemus; species Gnathonemus echidnorhynchus. Next base: position 27,732,560 of record JAODJU010000040.1, read on the forward strand.
TCAATTTCAGGCTTCAGTAAGCCATACCAAGGTCCGCTGATCATTCCTTAGCCAGCTGCCCCAGTAGCCCTTCAAAGCCTGCCATCACGCCAGAAACAGAGTCACGTCAGGCCTTGTCCAGGAACCTCAGGGGACCTGAAATGGCTCACTGGTGCCACACATTAGTGACAGTTGAGACTCCACCCCTTTTATAGTCTAGGCAAAACCGTGGTTCAGTCAAGTGAGGAGTAGAGAGAGGAAGACTGCAACTGTCAGATCGGTCTGAGAGCCTGAACAACAGATCCGAGGAAACCTGCTTTAAGATGTTTAATTTTAAACCAAAAATTCTGTAAAACGCTGTTTCTATTCGTTTAAGATACCGGGCAACCAAGGACAACTGCAGAAGAAATTATCTTTAAACAAAGAGACTCCATTGTATAATTACGAGTAAGACCTCTGGCGCTGTAACTTACATATCAATACTTTCAATGATACTTGAAAAGTAGTGAAAAGGTTTTGTTTAATGGAAATAGACGAGCAAAATCCACATAACCTGGTTTGCTCCCGCTAGTGTCTAAATCTAAATTACGAAACTGACAAAATTAAGATCAATGGGCAAAAGGTTTGGGGCCAGAAACATTTACTGATTAACGTATTTCATGCCACACTGATTTTCATTTGCAAATCAAACGATAAAATGCTACTCGCAAAAAATGTTAATTGAAAACCCATCTTGAACGCAATCTGAAATACACCTGCGGGATTATTACGGATGAGAATCCCGTTTACGGCGCCGCTGTCAGACGAGTGACCCTAAAGTGCGCCCCCTGGTGCCCGTTTATCAGTACCGTCTTAAAAAGACCACAGTTTCAATCTCACCAAAACGATATTACCCTCTCTGGGCACTAAACAATACAATTCTGGTTTCAGTATATTGGTTTTGTTTATCTCGTGCACCTCTTCGGGTTATTTTTTTTCACTAGTTATCTTCAAGTTTACAGACTAAAAGCCGAGTGACAATCCGTTCGTTGCCTCGTACATCTTGTAAATGACACTTGTGTTACTATTTTGACATTTGTGTAACTGCATATAAGGAATAACACCCTAAATATAAGCTAATTGTTTACTGTTCCAGGCTTTTAAATCATAATTCTTGATAACCTTGACTATGTCGGGTTCATGGTTACATACAATAATTGCCTGATAGTCCGTGGATATTACTTGTTGGTAATAGAAAATTGCTGCACAGTCACACTCCACAAAGAATTTACAAGACTGAAAGCAACAACCATCTGGCTCCTAGTGTGCATATTCCACGTGACCGGGTCTTTGGGATATATATTTACAGCGTTTCGTTAATTAAAGGTGAATGGTGTGTAGTAAAATGTAGAAACACATCATACTGTAAATCTATCCACAAACAGTTAACTTAAACTTAATAGATTTAGAACGAAATGCTTGACTGCAACGTTCCCCGCGACCTAACGTACAGGTTGACAAAGCAAAAGTTTTCATAGAGAATATAGGTAATGGGGTCTTTATGAAGCACCTACGCACCGTCTGCAAAGACACTCACCCATCCATGTCCTCTGTTCTGGTATGGAATAGTATTTATTCCCAAAATGATCTGTACCCACATGTTCTTTTACGATTCCAAATGTCCTGCGTAACAGGGAGGATATTTTGCTCATATTTTTTTTACTATCTGCGATAACTGGACGTTTAACTTCTCTTAATAATATAAGACATGGATAACCTTTTATACCAACCTAAAGTGAAGAGCAAATGCAGTATTTAAACATTGCGCTCATTGGCCATTTCGAGTCCTTCCCACCAATCATCAGCGTCGGTGTTCCGGTGTCGTTTTGTGTAACAATTTGATAGTTCCCCAGTGTGTTCTTTTAGCCAAACAGCGATATTTACAAAATGAACTTAATTTGTATTCTCCTGAATGTTTGTTGAATACGTGTTACTGTCTTATGTGATGTAAATGTGAAAATAAAAGGTGTTTTTTTGGACGAAGAAACAATTTGTTAATCAAAATTTGACGTTAAACATATTTAAACCAGTGTAATGTTTTGCTTGTTGTAATCACGATTGCAAGTTTGCTATTTAATATCGCGGCCACGGTGTGTGTTTACGGCTGTCGAAGAATATGCTGGGTTTTTTATTTGCAAGACAAACAGGATTAGATGACCCTCTTCGCCTGAAACGCGCCGAGTCTACGCGAAGGTATGAGGACGACGATATAGGCGTTCATTTCATTTGCAAGCTACAACAAGTTATTTAACAATAAATAGTATAACGAACCGCTGTTCCCTGCTACTGTGTAATATTCGTTTGGAGTCTGTCTAGTCATAAAAATCCAAGGGAAATTTAAGTGCTGCAATTGCTTTGTTTATTACATGTCAAGAAACACAGGCACTAATTATCTTTAATGTAATACGTTTGTGTTTCTAAAACAGTTCAGGCTATGTCTTGATAACGGTAAACTATACATTTTGTCTATTAATTGTTAGTACATATTTAAAAAAACCGACGCATTATATTTCTTAGTTATTTTAGTGACAATTGAGAGAATCTGTGGCAAGTCTCATAATTATATGGTTTTGTAAAACATTAAGAAATTCAGTCAGTTGATCCGTAAAGCAGCAGCATGCTAGTGATCACTAATTCTAGTGATAAAAATAATAGCGTAATACCCTTTTAATGGGAGATCGGGAGTACCTGCATGAATTGAATCCTGTTCTATCAGATTTGTCCACAAGGCGACGCTGCACGATATGGTTTTTGAAAACTCATGGTCTACAGCAGTGTTTCCCAAACCAGTCCATAGGGATCCTCAGACAGTCCACATTTTTCCCCCATCCCAGCTCCCAGGCAATCAAAAACACCGAATACCTGGTTCAGGTGTATTGGGAGCTGGGAGAGAGCAAAAATATGTCCTGTCCAAGTGTCTCCAAGTGCTGGGTTGGGAAACACTGGTGTACAGGATGTCGATAAATTAGCATGTGTAGTTCTATGGTTCCTGATTTTGATATTGCTTTTAACAACACCCCGATTACCTTTTCTCAAGGTATAAATGATGATATGGAATTTAAAATAGCTTTTTGTCTTCTTTTGAAGGGTTCTCTGCATGGAATTGAATCAAGATCGAGATGTTGAAAGAATCCATGGGAATGGCATTAACACAATTGATATCGAGGTCATTGAAGGCAGATAGTAAGCATTCTCCACTATTTATTTAATCAACATATTGTAATTACATTTATCATTTGCCATTATATTTGTTTTTTTTTGTTTTTGTTTCTTTGAATAAACCACTGAATGGCTACAAAGCACTTCAACAGTCTGTTATAGTGCACTCGCACACACACAAATATTTAAATAAAATGCACAAGTGGCATGTGACTTAGCGATTAGCATTTTCTCATTGCTGCTTATCTGGCATATTGGAACAAAATTGGTCCCAGCTCTGTCTGTGGGGGCTTCGTGTTTTTTAAATATACATTTCCCCTGTTTACTCTTTTTCTGTTCCTTACCATTTTGTTTTTACTGTCTGATGTGCATTTAATACCAATGCAGATTTTCTCACAAAAGTAATTTAGGCAAATTAAGTAATTTGCAAAACCTCTCCACGTATTTTGCATCATATATTGTATAATGTATTGATATTGTCAATGAGATTATAAATGACTTATTAGGGCCCATTTTTAATTTTATTGTCCAGAGGTCTATGACTTGATAGGAGGCCGACATTCTATTTAGCACCCAGTCTGCACTGCGTGAGTTGACCTGCTACTGTTAAGCCCATAGGAGCAGAGGCAGACTGAGAAGCAGCAGCCGCAGTGACCCTTGAGGTGTGCAGTGCTTATGGCCACGCCCCCATATGTGGCACATTGCAGAAAAGGGCAAAACTAAGCTAACGGCCATGTTTGAAAGTCTCAAACAAAACAGTGCCTCAGCAGATGAGAGATCTGCGCTAGTGTCCGGGAGGTCATGGCTTGAAGTCACGTGGCTGGCAGAGTTGTTATTTCACTGTCCGACCTCAGAGCAAAGGCCCTAAACCCCAACTGCTCCAGTGACACTGGCTCATTTCTCACTTGTTCATTTCCTTGAACAAAAGTGTCTCCTGAATAAAGCTATATAATTGTAATTTAAATTTATGACATTTCTTTATTAAAATGAAGAGCATATCCACCCGATAACAGTTCTTACGTAATTTATTCTTGTCGCAGCAATGTATTTTAAATGGTCCAGCTGATCTGGTGTGCGTTCCTGTTCTTTCTAGCATGTTGTCGGGAGGGGCTGATGGAGTGATTGTGATCTATGACCTGGAGAACCACAGCAGGAAGCCCCAGTACACATGCAAAGCAGTCTGTACCGTGGGCAGGTCTGAGAGCCTCCCCACCTCCGTGATTCACACAGATAAGCATGTTTTAAAGACACTTAGATAATCAAGTCTCCATCCACCCCTCATTTAATTTTGAATAGAATTTTTATGAGTGATTGTAAAATTTTACTCTATAAAAAGAAAGATAACTGTGCTAGAATTTGTACCTTAAAATATTTCCTTTGTCTGGGATAGTATTGTTGGTTTTCTTTTATCCATCAATTTTTAACGGCTATGAATTCGATTCCATTATAGATGCATGTCATATGGTGCCAAAAATTGCATATGAATTATTTTAATGGCGTGTCGATGTGCCCAGTTTGTTTATGACACTTAGTCTTTGACCAGTGAGGTCTGAAATGAGGAGCTGAACGTGTCGGGTATACTTTGGCCTTGTGTGGACTCGTTCCAGGTCCAGTCGACATGTACACAAGTTCAGTGTGGAGACTGTGCAGTGGTACCCACACGACACTGGCATGTTTGTCTCCAGCTCATTTGACAAGACCATGAAGGTTTGGGACACTGAGACATTGAAGGTAAATGTATCATTAATATACCCTTAATATATCTCTATGTACATACATATTTGTAATTTGTTTGGTCCCTGTATCTCTTCCCAAGAGATATGTAAAGTGCAATCAGGAAATACAGCACACGCCTTCACTTCTCAAATATGCAGGACAAAAGTTATACATCTGAGTTTGTGCCGTCTGTCTCCTGCCAGCTGGCCTTCCAGTTGACTTTCTGCGCCATTAGTTACTCTGAAATATTCCTCTTGTATAGTCTAGTTCAGAGGAGTTGAGATCCATGTTTCTGTTACGTGTCCTCCACGTTGGTCTTAACCTTACCTTGCAGGAGAGAGACAAGTGGGCTGATAGTTTTATTGCGAAGCATGAATGCCCCAGGATTTGACTTGTTTTTACCATATTAGCACGTGACAAAATTATATCCTTCATCACAAAGGAAACGTAAAAGAACTGGAAATAGAGAAATTGATAGTGAAGAAATGAATATGATAACAGACAGGACTCCCCTTTCTTAATTTCTCTCTTAATTTCAACAAACGGCTGTGTGTTTGCACATGATAAACAAAGCCAACCGCCAACACTGCAATTCACAAGATGACCGTGTACCGATATGAAGTCATATGTGCTCTAGCAAAAAGACATGTGAACGTCATGCATACCTACATGTGGTTTGTGTATATAAGCTAAGGTTTGGGTCAAGTCCCTCCAAGCTGGCTTTCAGACCATAATTCTCTGTTGCTCTGTACTCAACAAGAGACTGTATTATTAATGAGTCAACAGTACTGCTTCTGTGTGCCTCTATGGCTCACATCACACACCCATTTGCATTGATTACATGCCTCAGCCTGAGACTGAATAATGTTTACATTGTACTTGGCGGTCAAGCTGGATTCCCATTGTTGTCTTGCTCATCCTAGAAGTGAAAACGAGACATTTCGAAATGTGAAATCCTCTGGTTTGTCATTGCTTCGTAATATTTCGCCTCATTTTACTGCTTTCGTCCCACAATCGGCTTGCGCGTTGTGACTCCCTGGTAGTCAGTATTTCATGGCTATTCAGGACCCATGCTGAAAACAAAATGGAAGCATATTTCAGGACAGGCCCCTGAAAGGGGAGAAAATTGCCAAGGAGAGTTCTTACATTTTTCTACTGGAGGCCCACAAGAATATTTTAGTTACGTAAGGAGGAAGGGTCCATTACAGAGAGGGCTTCTGTTTCTTAATATTTCGTTGTTTCTATGAGCCCCATTGTTCAGATGAGGTCGTGGATGAGGATGTGAAATCAGGGTTTTATTTATTCAGGCTAGATGTAGTTCCTCAGTGATACATTTGCTTTTATTGCTCAGCTACTATATCTACTATATCTAAGCTACTATATCTCTTGCAATGACCTAATCCTGTTTGAGATTCCTAACGCCATATTAGAGACCTAAATGTCACTCTATGTGTCCCGGACCTGACACTGAAAATCTGTTTTTTTTTTTCTTTTCTTCTCAGCCAGCAGAAATTTTCCGGTTTGAGGGAAATATCTACTGTCATCAAATGTCTCCCATTGCCAAGAAGCACAGTCTGATTGCTGGTTTGTACCACGTCTCTTGTTCAGACAGTAGTGGCGTTTTTGATCTCTGTAGACTTTCTTCTTCTTCAAACCTTGTCTCAGTCTTTTCATGCATCCCATTTCCAGATTCCTTGCTTAGATTCTGTTGGTTGTGTGGTTTTTCTCTAATAAATTTTAGTTAATTTTAGTAAAGTAATTTTAGTTTAATTAATTTTAATAAATTTTTAGTCATTCTGACAGATGGTTTTACCCTTATGTTATGGGTCAAGTAACTTGCTAAGTGTTTTCCATAGCAACATCTAAAGTTCTCAACCCATGGATTTCTGGTTGGTCTAGTTTCCTAGCCTCTGCCCCCCATTTCTGTGACACTTGATGTAATCACTGGAATGTGGACGTGGGGGCAGCAGTCAAAGTAGAACTGGGCTTTCATCTCGCCTTGCACTCTGCCAGACAAGAGAATCGCAATGTCAAAATGTAAACAAGCCATTCATTCAGCTCTGGGACGGGAAGGTGGGGCTTGTATCTGGCCAATGATCTGCAGATATGGGCTGTGTGCTGGGTGGAGCTTCTCAGTGGCAACTGCATGCAGGCAGGCAGGAAGAAACTTAGAATCTGGAAATCAATTTGCCTTGTTAAACTTGTTCATATCACGTTTAAACACTTCTCTGCATTTAGTTACATTTCCTTGTGGTGTGTAAAATATCAGTCATTGCATTACAGGGAACTCTCAGACGAGGTCTTTGGATGCACTCTCATAGTCTGACTTAAGAGGAGATCTAAGCAAAATCTCATTCAGATGAAATTTCTGTCAGACCTTTTCCAGTTTCTTTCTGATTTAAAAGTGCGATCTGTGCAGGAAAGACAGTTTGAAGTACAGGTCACTGAATAAGGGGGGTGTTCCCCCTTCACCACATGGGATGATGATGCTGGGGCGTGGGGGGGAAGCTGCTGTCGCGCTGAGATGTACGTGCGCTGCTCCTAGCTGAGCTGGACTGACCGGTCCTGAATACCTATTGTTCTTTCGGGCTGAGTCGGCTCTCTGAGTCTGCACATATAATTCCATGGAAGTCAGGCCATCATGCCCTTGTGTGAAAGGGATGGTTCTTTGTGAATGAGTCATTTAAATGTATCACAGCACCCCCGTTTAGATACCTGCATTTTGTCACTTGATATTCAGGAAAGTCAAGTATCTGCGAAAAAACTATCATCTTCATGCATCTCAGTACTTCTGTCCCCTCCCCTCATCTTGCTCTTTCTGCACATTGTTATGTATGTACAGTGACCCCCCTATATCGCGGTTCAGCTATCGGCCCCCAGTATATCGCGGATTTTTCCCCGATGTGTGTGTGTGTGTGTGTATATATATATTATTATCACGTATCATATGTGTTTACAAAGTGTTTAAAGCATGTGGGAGGTGTATTTTAAGACTTAAACTATTAAAAAAACGTTTGTTTATATGGTCTTTCTATATTGTGGATTTTCACCTATCGCTGATGGGTCTGCAACGTTACTTCCGCGATGGGCAGGAGATCACTCTATGTACTTTTATTTTGATGTTCATTTGCAGTTCCTGACATCCAATGATTTATGTAAATGAGATATTATTCCTCTGCTATCACGACAGCATCCAGCACTTATGGTGCGGTGGGGGGGTCAGTGTTACAATGGACCATTTTATTTTTCTCTCTTGTTCCCTCATCCACCCTGACACCGTCAATCACCTCCATTGTCTCTCCTTAGTTGGTACCAAGGACCCAAAAGTACAGCTGTGTGATTTAAAGTCCGGTTCATGCATTCAGGTCCTGCAGGGTGAGTATATGAAGTTTATATCCTGAGTCAATTCCAGGTTAAATGACCTTCAGAGTTTCTGCTGATTAACAAGTCATTTATTTTGTATTTTTTTTTAATTAGAAGATAGATAGGTCACAAAGTTCTCCATATCCCACGTATCAGGTCAAAAAAATCGATGTGTACTGTATGGAAATTCATTTACATCATTTATTTAAAAAAATGCATTTTTACTTACAGAAAATCTAGTGTAACTACAGATAGTGGGCTCTTTTATTTCAAGAATTAATTTTCCAGACAAGAAGATGGGCCCAATTTCTACCTACTCCTAAAAAAACACTCTCACTGATGAATAAAGGCATATTAAAGACAAGGGGGTGTGTTCACACACTTCTCAACAAATGGGTGTGTCCAGTAAATCTGTTATTTTCAGAATTAGAGTCTAAAGAGCTGCACAGTGCATTGATGACATGTTAATGGGTATTTATGGTGTTTTGGCCGTAATTCAGTAATACAAGGTTACAACTTTCATTGCAAACAGTTTTGTTTGGAAAATGCAATAATCTAAGCTGGATCTCTGCTAACACCTGCAGAAGCAGTAATTTTGTGTGTGTGGCTGCTCATCTGAAATAGCTGATTCTGCAGTAAACCGAAAGAGCTTCTTAGCTTAAGTGCAGATATACATTTGAACCTTATTATCCCACTCCAAAGAGCAAAACAAAAAAACAAAAACAAAAAAAACACCAGTGCAGCCATACTTCTTCCCTGGATCAAACAATGAAATTGGTCTCATGAAGAACATGCGTCTATGATGGTGACAAATCCCTTCTCTAATGAACGAAAGTTTGTTTAAACCTTTAATGTTGTTCTTGTTTTGTTTCAGTAAGATGCGTGATATCATTAGTGGGCGGGGTGTACGTGATTACCTTTCATTTTCTTCTCTGACTGCTATGAACTTTATGTTCACCTAGCTGGTTTGCCATTTCTGGAGATGTTTTTAAATGTATCTGTCAGTGTGACATTTTTGGGCTGTGCCTTGGCAAATGAAAACTGAAAGCACTAAGTATTCAGAGAAGCATTTCTGGACTTTTGTTTTGTTTTGATTCCGGATGTTGAATTTGGGGTAAAAGGTCGTATCATCATTGTGGCTTTTTCATCATTATGCTTGAAACAAATCCTGTGCTAAATGTTTTTCCTTCACATAAGTTCCCTGGTCCGGTCCAGTGACATGAGGAAAGAGATGGCGGTTGACAGTCCAGTCTGTAGTCTGGGGTAGTATTTTACATGAACTGAGACACAAACTGTTAGCACCTTCCTGTTAATGTTCATAGCGATGATGATGATGATGATTTTGTGCTTGCCAGGTCACCGAGGAGAAATCCTCTCTGTGAGATGGTCTCCACGTCATGAATACATTTTGGCTACGGCCAGGTACATCCAGGCTACCTAACATGCCATTTCTCTCACTTCTCAACGTCTTGTGCTGTACTGTACAAAAGTCTTAGGCAGTCAAAGAAAATGTTTAAAACTATTTTTCTTGGCAGTTTGTCTATAGGAAAAAAAAAACCCAATTTAACATGAGAAGATTTGCAAATTAATAGAAACACTATAAAATCTAACAATTTATTCTGTCTGTTCTGATACCTTGTTGGACGGCTAGATGAACTCCGCTTCAGTTCCCAAACCTCTCCTCAGGGGCACCACACACATTCTCTGTATTAATTAAATGTCACCAATTAATTAATTAACTTAATTTGTTAAATAACTCACTGAGGTATTAATTAGCCAAATATGGCATGCTAGTGGTCCAATCAAGAAATACAAGGGTGTATTGCATGAAAATTGCAAATACTGGGGTGACTTTAGGAGAGGTTTTGAAATGGCTCTGAGGGCACGTAACACCATAGTCTTACACCAATGATCATTGACCATCCTTAGAATTTTTCATAGCACTGTATGTCGTCCTGTGGTCTCTTCTGTACTATTTCAGTACAAAAAAACAAGTATGTAATATTTGTGTTCTGCTATATAACTATTTTTACTACCTTAAGGGGAAAGTGAGGAACATGAGCTTCAAACTGTGTAATGCTGAAGTGTATTATGAACAACAGGTTGAGATTGAGGGAACAGTTGGAAGCTGATAGGAACTGCAGTGTGTCTCATAACTCACAGTGCATTATTTGTTTCAGCGCAGACAGCAGCGTGAGGTTATGGGATGTCCGGAGGGCTACTGGAAGCCTCTTTGCTCTGGACCAGCACAATGGGGACAGGTCTAAGGCCTCATTTGGTGAGCTCCTTTCCACCACAACCAAAGTCCACACGGAGCTTTTCTACCTAATGTGATATGTAAACTTTTCATTTGAACGCGGTTCGTTTTTTCAGTTAGGATTCTAAAACCAAGAATTTTTAAGGTTTGTCCAGTTTTTATAACAGAAAAATTACATGAAAATGTAACATCCATCCATCCATTTTCCAAGCCGCTTATCCTACTGGGTCGCGGGGGGTCCGGAGCCTATCCCGGAAGCAAC
>JAODJU010000040.1:27743434-27787622 GCA_026776725.1 Gnathonemus echidnorhynchus
GGCAGGGAACAACCCTGGACAGGGGGCCAGCCCATCGCAGGGCACACTCACACACCATTCACGCACACATGCACACCGAAAATGTAACATTAAAAATGTAATACATCCATGAGATCATATTTAGTGAAGATACCCTCTTTGTTCCCAGAGAAAATGTGCAGCAATTCTAGTACATTATTTTCTAGATTGTTCTTTTTTCAGTTATATTTAACATAATTTGCTAACTGTATCCTTTTATTCTTACCGCCAGTATAACAGGATGATTCATAACTACTGTTTAAATGCCAAGTAGAAAAGGAATTGGTTTGAAATGACTAGTCGTTTTTGGTAACCACTGCTATTGGAAGCTGTTAGTCATAATGACCTCTATTAGGGTTACGATCAGCAGTAAAGTGGACAGGAAAATATGGACCAAAAATAACTGATAGTATCATAAATGTATGACCCTTATTAAATGATGTTTATATTTTTATATAGCTGGTTTTCTATTTAAATTTTAAAGCAGATGTTGTCTAACAAGAAAGACCTAAAATCAATTGCTTTATCAAAACAATTTTAGTATTTTTTTCAAGTTAAAATAAAGAAGTGGCAGTTGACGCTGATTGCTGTGTAACACGTATGTTTCCACGGCAGCAAACATGGCCCACAATGGGCGGGTCAATGGGCTCTGCTTTACTGCCGACGGGCTCTTCCTGCTGACCGCCGGGACGGATGACCGCATGCGGCTGTGGAAAGCAGCCTCGGGGGAGAACACCCTGGTGAGATACCTGGGTGGGGGCTGTCGTGCAGCAAGCTGCGAATTTGGCCAGGCCGCTTGAGTTCATACCAACAGTGCTGATTTAACACTACTTTGAATATTTAGCTACATATTTATCTTAGATCATAAACCTCATGTTGTGAGCTGAGGATTTCAGATAGGAATGCAAATGCTGAGGGGATTTTTTGATTCTCACAGCAATCATCCTTGGCTTTATAGTAATGTTAGAGCAGGATATGTTTCTTGTAATATAAGCTGTGCCTCTTTGTTATTAATCCATTTACTTTGCCCGATTTAAATTCCTGTCAGATTTGAATGAAATTCGCAGAAAATCAGTAAGTTTTCCTACAAGCCTGGTCTGGTTTCCCTTTTCATGGTGAAGGTGAACTATGGGAAGGTGGCGAACGAGACTCGGAAGGGCCTGAAATTCGCCGTGTCGCAGGGCTGCAGCCCCGAGTTTGCGTTCCTGCCTTGCGGCAGCTCCGTGGCCGTCTACGCCTTGCACACGGGGGAGCTGGTCACCATGCTGAGGGGCCATTACAATAACATCGACTGCTGCGAGTTTCATCCCGACTACCAGGTTAGGCTGGTCCGCGTTACTCCACCTACTTTTAAATCATTCTCAAATTTATATTCCTTTTTCTCTGTGGTGGTTACTGCACCCGGATGTACAGGTATAAATTATCATTGGCTCCCTACACTCGTGTGCTGAAGCAAAACACTTTTTTTTGAATTGTTTAAATATTTCAGCTGAAAGAGATTAACCTCAGGCTACGTTCTGTAGTTGGCCCTGGTGTGGTATGTGTCCTTCGACCAGTAAGCTGTAGCTTTGCATTATTACAGAGAGTAACGCATACTAGGGCTCGGCTGAGATGGTGTTAGCACATCAGCAGTCTTAGGTGTGGGGTGAGATGGTCTATAAGGTATGAGGAAAACGATAAACACTGTGTTGACAGTGCTGTGACATCTCCGCTGTCAGCGGCAGTACTGCCCTCTTGGGTTAGCTGAAACTGATTATGTAATGGCACATCCGGGATTCCTGAACCAGTGCTAATCCAGCCGTGTAATTGAGGGGGGATGCCCTGTGATGACATTTAGATCACATAACCCTGCCCGACATCTTGGTCTTGACAGTGAGCAGGATTACTGCTGCAGTGTGCTTGAATGTGACCTCACTGCTGCAGGAGCTGTACAGTGGAGGCAAAGACTGCAATATCTTAGCCTGGGTACCTACACCACGAAAACCCGACGTGGAGGACGAGGGGCAGCGCTCCACAACGGTGGGTTGGGTCTAGATGATTTGATGCCCCCCTCCTTATTTAATAAAAAATGGATGCAAATATAAGAAATATTTGTACGTCAAGACAGGAAATGGTGGCTGGCTGTTGACACTGACTTTTGTATAGTTTCCAATTAAATGTCGTACATACCTGAAGTAGCAGAAGCCAAGAGTCATAGTACAGAACACAACATACCTGCTTTGCTGGGTTTTTTATTTACTGTTAGAGAATTTAAGGTTTCATTTAGGCAACATATTTACAATGCTCACAGGAAGTCTTGCGTAATTCAGTAAAAAATTTAAAAATATTGGTTTTATAATAAAAAACCATGACTTTTATTCATTTGTTTACATAATATCGCATTAGGAACAATCATTAGTTTTAAGTAAAACATTTGTTTCATATTTGTTTAGTAATAAATTAAAACCTAAACTATAGTTCTGACACAGCTGTTCTGAATTGAATGGTTCATTGACAAGCAGTCTCATTGGGTGCTTTTTAATTAGTAACACCTTTGCAATAACATAAAACACAACAATTCATAGCAAAATGGTAAGAACAAAACTGAACGAATCAGTCAAAAAATGATGACATTTGATAATCAGAAAATGCCTGTGCAGAAGATATGTGCAGATATGTTCAACATTGCTTGTCAATGGACTTTTGTTATGAAACCAGTAAATTTGCACCATTATTACTGAATTAAGCAAGTGTCCCATGACTTTCTGTGAACACTATATGTCATTCCCCCCCTAAAATATGTCTCTATAAAGAAGAATGTACAGAATGTGCAGCGAGAAGTTCTACATTTCATGGATGCACGTTGCCGTAGCTGTGTCAGTGTATGACCAACATCTGCTATCGTGTCACTAAAATGAGCTTCTGAACAGGCTGGGAGTCGGTCCACGCTGAACCCTGCCTTTGAGGATGCATGGAGTAGCAGCGATGAAGATGGATGACACGTGTGTGTGACCGCTCCAGGGGACACGGAAAGCCACGTGCCCTGGCACAGCCCTGGACGGCCATCCTGATGTGTCATTCGTGTAGCTGGTCTTCATAAGGACATTTTGGTCATTCCTTTTTTCTTTAGTATTACCTATGGTAAACCCTACTGATTTCAGAGTATAGAGACGTATCCCTTTCACATGAAATTTCGACTTTTGTTCATTTGTACTTCCCTTTTTTAATACAGTAAAATCATTGTTTCTCTTATGATTGCACTGATGACATGTGCACTGCTTGTCCGAATGCCCACATTAGCTCTATCTAATGATATTTCCAGCAGGTTTCAATGCTTTATGTGTATTTTTATATAAATCGTACCTCTTTAAGTTTTGTTGTAACTATACAGGACTTGAGAATTTGTCATGGTTTTGCTGATGCTGAAGGTGTGGGGGTGGGCTGAGACCACCCCCTGTTTGCGGTTCCGCTGGGCGAACAGCTCACTCACAGTTTCTATTCTAATGTTCCTTCCCTGAAATCTGCATGAAAAATGGACTTAATGGCTGCTGTTGTGCAGATGCCCCTGCCCTCCTGTTACTTGTGGTCAGCCAATGGGCTACTGGGTTTAACCTGTTTGGCAGAAACAAGGACCAATAATGCGAGACAGAGTTTGTTATGGTTGACTTTTCTGTATCAGTACTAAGTGCCTTCAGTGTCGTGCTTTGTGTGTTTAAACAATTTTTAATGAACATGGGTCAAATGTTTTTGCTTGCTTCAATTAACTTGGTCTTAGTCTAACATTTTGGCTATGAACTGTATGTCTGCTAGATTACCATAACCCAGTCTGCTCCACTACAGAATATACAGAATATTCAGACCATCTAGAAATTGCCTTAAAAAATTTAACTGAATATTAGTGCATGTACATAGTGCATATTTTATTGCCCATGTTTCTATAAAACAGCAAATACATATATTAAGTTGTTTTGAACATAGATAAACATCTACTAAACATCTAATAAAAAAAAAACCCACCTCTGAAACAATGCTACACAAGTCCAGTTTATGAAACTGAGTCAGAACCTGAGGGAAAAAGTATCCAAGTAATGACAGAATGAATGTTTTCTACAGCATTGAATAAGTATCTGATGTGCAGAGAGCAACGCAGAAGCTCCCTCATACTTATATTACGTACTTGAGATAAAAAATTGGGACTAAGACAAAAAATAATCTGGCTTAGTAGTGAAGGGAAGCTTTAGAAGAGGTAGTGGCGCAAACTTGCAACAGCCCTCTATGAAGGAATCATTACAGTCAAGTAAAGACCAGCCCACAAAAATTAACCGGATGAAATCCATCTTAATTATTAACAACACATTTCGTTTTATCATACTTTTAGGATCTAGAATTTATCAGACTGTTGAAGCAGGCTACCAAGGTTAAGGTTGAAAAAAATCCAAGTTCAAATGGTGAGTTTCACAAAGGCAAACTAAAATCAAATCGGTACGTGGACATGGAGTTACAAGTATACATATATTCTATCTTTTGTAGGACGAGACAACTTATCTTCTACATAAATATGAAAGATAAGTTACGCATACGGAACGACGCCTTTGCTTCCTAATGGTTCAAATAATCATTACCAGTAGAGGATATTTATTGAAAGGCCAGACTAACGGACATACAGCAATTAAAAAAAACTTAATTTTTATTAAAATATAAATTGATTGCATTTTTTGCCAAACTGCAAACAAATCCTACAAATAAAACACACTTCGCTAATGCGATACACCTACTTCGTTATAACGTTACATGTCACGCTTCGCCCAGGAGTTTCGCACTAATTTGCAAAAAAATACAGGCATCTCTTGCAGGGATCGTTTTACCGGGGAGCGAACAAAAGCATCACGGCCAACCGATACAACGACAAACCCATTTGTCCTTCAGGGTTTTAAGTAGCCAATAAGGAGACACTTGCGTGGTGACGACTTGGGTACCTGAAAACTTTTTTTTTATTCGCTTAATTGCATTATTAACATACATTTAATGACTTTTACCTGATTGGCTCAAACGGGTCACATTGAGCGTCTGCGCTAATCAGATTCGAGTATGCTTAGGGTAAAAATGCGTGTGTCACATGGGTGGGGACTGGCTCCTGAATAAGTGAGACTTCGTCGACCTTGTCTTAATTGTATACGACTGAAGGGTCAAGCAGGTGAGTTTGCTGGAAGAAGAAAAAAAAAAAAGGCTGGTTTACAGTAACTGTCATCGGTTAATTATGTAGTTGTGTATGTGTATGTGTGTGTGTTTTAATTAATTTACTTTGAATGCCGGGAGAGCCTTTTAGTATGATTGGTGGTGGTATGCTGCCGTTTAAAGTTATACGTTCTTATCTCGCTGTCGATGTGTTACTCTTTTTCGAGCATGCTAGCCTCAGGATGTGCCGCGCTGGGACTTTTCCCGTCTGCTGCCTATGGAGTATTTAGCGTTTCACCGTGCACCTGTCGCGGCTTCCGTCATTTTGTATCCCACCCTGCTGTAATCTTTAAGCGGTGTCAGTTTTCGGCCGACTGTGCGGACGTCAGTGGCGAAAATTCACAATCTCCATCTCTTTAAAACTCTGTTACGTGGCTTAGCTTTTCTTACTCTCTAGCAAATAATTGGTATCTTTGTTAGTCTCCTCCGTTTCGTCATCCGTCGTTGTGCTCGGTACCTACAGGTGACTGGCAAAGAATGTTCCATTCAGTCCGTATGGGCGCGGTTATTTAAGATACACGTCTAACTTTACTAAAGTCGTGGACGGGGATTTATGGCGTTTCTTTGAAGCATTTTAACCGAAAACATTTTTTTTTTTTTTGAATATAATTTATATTGATATACAAGGGTGAGTGGGACTTTCAGTGGCTCAAACTCGGAGACTGCCGGGTGTTTCCCGAAGTTTCTCCGCACCTTACCAGTGGTGGTGGTCCCGGAGATTCCGTGTTGTTGCTTGGCAACGGAAAGCTGCGAGATCAAGCCGTAACAAGAGACCGCCAGACCGGGTGTTAATTACTTTCGCAGTAAACCATGTATGCCGATACAAATGCTACAAAATGCATGGGCAGCACGATTTGGTCCCCCCCCAGGCCGCTGGCTTGCGTAACCTGTATGTTTAGATTCATTGTTTAGATACTTAATTTGCAAAAAACTTTAATTGGCTATAATGGTAAGTGATCTTTGGGTTTTATGAATTTAGATACCGCAGATAATTGCGATAGTGCTGGAGGATGTTTCTGGAAGCAACATTCCAGAGTCTTGCACAACCTGTCTCACCAAAGAGATCAGCATGGAAACCATAACATGTGTGGCTTTCCAAACGGCTGGTCCTCTGAGCTGGTTCATACTCCGGAAATGACTCATTACGCCTGTGTATTGAAACGTGATACTTCTGGACAGTCTCCTTGGTGTCATTGACATGACCACTGAAACCGCCATTTAACTTGGTGGAATGTCTGATCAGACCTTGAACCTTTTATGGAGTTGTCCGGTGGTCTGACAGCAGCGTGTATGGTAGGGGAACTCGTCATTTCCGTCGAATGAGAATTTTGGCATATGAGACTAGGTGTGTCTATCAGTTGGTGACCTGTAGTAGGAGGGGCCTGGGTGTGTTGCTAGCCCGTAACTGGGTCTCGTGCAGACTTGCAGAGTGGAACATGTTGAGGATGTACGTGCCACACCTCAAACGCAGGACTGGTTGCCTTTTGTCTTGTTGTGTGAAATGAGTTCATTGCTTCTCGGGCATGTAGGTGAGGTTCAATGGGTACGGCCTGTTGAAATATGATCAGGTTGTAAGACCTATATCTGGATAGATTAGTTTTGATACATACCCCTCTCTCAATTTATTGGCCAATCTGGGCAGCTGTATGTGAGTAGTCATTTTGGTGGTGCCCCTTTTTGGGCCACAAATATACCCAAGAATACCTCTTGCCCATTTCCCTTGTGCTGTTTTAACAGCTTGAAATCCCCACCCAAAATACCAATTTCAGAATCTGTCAATCTGCCATGGGTCCTTTGTTCTGGTAAGGCAGTTCTGGTTCATGGTTAGATGAGATGTTATTGAGACCTGATCCTGAAGAGGAAGGATCAGAAACTGATGTCTTATTATTCAGCTTTACCATTTGTTCTGAAGCGCATCAAACTTTAAATGTGCAGTCTACATGCGGTCAGTCAGTGTTGGTTATGCCGGAAAGCTGTTGCTAAGCAAGGAATGGCAATCAGCATGGGGCTGTTACTGTACATCTTTGTCTGGAAATGGCTTTACAAATGCTGCTTCCTACCTAACACTTCAACAGGAACATCTTGCTGGTCACTGGTTTCTGCAATTTTATTGTTACATGAAGAGGCTTAATACAAGGTATTATGGTCAGGTTTCAGCTACCGAGTCTTCATTAGCATTAATGTAAGAACTCAAGCATAACAGTGCTAAGACTTCTTGACATGACTAGATATTGCAGCTTAAGTCATCCATACCTGCTCTGAAGTGGTGGCTGTAGTCTATCCCTGATCCATTCCTTGGTATCCCCTGACCTTTTCATCCTGGGATGAATTGTTGCTCCATGATCATTTCACTTCAGTTACTGAATTAGTCATGCGCCCATGGCTTAGAATGTCTCTCACCTAATCTTTATTTAGGTCAACCTGAATTGTAACTTAAATCCCCTCTTTCCCCTTGGGTCCTGCCTCTTTCAGTGGCGGCTCCAGGGCTCGTGCAAAGATGGCTTTTAATGAGCTGACGTCCAGAGCTGTCCTGTTGTATGATGAATGGATCAAAGATGCTGGTGAGTTGACACGTCTAGCATTGTTGTGGGATGGTGACTTTTTACTTCTGTAATCTAGTAAAATGTCTAGATAAGAATTTCTCCCTGCTCTTAAAGGGGACCTAGTTCTCCACATGCCCTACCTGTGTAATTATTTGTAATTCTGCCTGTATATATTGCACAGAACTACAGTTAGCCAGGACAGTTGGTTTCAATGTTAACACCTTTCACTGAACCTTGATCCTGTTTCTTCAGATCCTCGGACCGGAAACTGGCTGCTTATGTCTTCCCCACTGCCCCAGACCATCATCATTGCTGCATATATTTACTTCGTTTCTTCCCTTGGTCCAAGACTAATGGAAAACCGCAAACCCTTTGACCTCAAGCAAGTTCTGATTGTATACAACTTCAGTGTGGTGGCCTTCTCCCTTTACATGTGTTATGAGGTGCGTAATGGAATTTATAATGTAAACATGTCTGCCTGTATCTAGTGTTGTGGCTGTCCTGTAGTCTTCACTAAATGTGAAGCTATAATTTGGCAAATTCCCAAAAACATGAGAAATTTGGCATTTCCAAAATGGCGGCACAGCCGACTTGTGCATACCTGTCTGCCCTAATTTTAATGGAGTCATTAACGTGTACAGTTGTGACGCAAACCAAGCTGCATGCTCTTTGCTAACTAAGATCTGGCAGTATCTGTTAAGCCACATTCTTTTCTGGTGAGTTGACATTCCAGTATGTCAGACGGGCTGCAAGTTTCAACTTTTTATGTGACATCCACTCAAGTGATCGCTAAGAACAAATTGTAGCTGCTTGTTCATTAACATGCTACTTCAGTTTATAGGCATTTTTGTTAACTTTGTTATAAGTCCCCACCCACCTTGGTACAAAATTCTAGCCCCACCCCACATTAAACATGAACACTGAGCATTGCGTTTGAATACTAAATTTTAGTTCTGAACACTTGTACCAAGTGCATCTGTCATGACTTTCTCTGCAGTTCCTTATGTCTGGCTGGGCAACGGGATATTCTTTCCGCTGTGATCTGGTAGACTACTCAAATTCTCCCCAGGCGATGAGGGTAAGAACAGAACTAATAACCTGCCATTCAGATCTTAAAATCCAGGCTATTACAGTGATTTTCTACTTTCTTTTCAGATGGCATGGACATGCTGGCTGTACTACTTCTCAAAGTTCATCGAGATGTTGGACACGGTACATATTCCTTTCGATGCCCCCGCCCCACTTACCCCTTCAGTGATTTGTCTAGCTGCTCTAAAATGTGGTCCTTCTTGCAGGTTTTCTTTGTCCTCCGGAAAAAGAACAGCCAGATCACATTCCTACACGTCTATCATCACTCCATCATGCCTTTCACCTGGTGGTTTGGTGTCAAATTTGCTCCAGGTATGAATCAGCTTACAGAGCTTCAGCTTCTTAATGTTGTGCTGGATTTGATCTCAGTAGCCTTAGTTCTTGGTTAATCCGCTGAGGGATAAACCCTGACGATGCAGTAGCCTTTCTCCAGTATCTGCCATTAGTTTGCTCATTAAATGTCTTGCATTTCCTGGAGTGGCTTTGACTTGAGGCTCCCCCTGCACGCAGGTGGTCTTGGCACCTTCCATGCTCTGCTCAACTGCATTGTCCATGTCATCATGTACACATACTATGGCTTGTCTGCTATGGGGCCTGCCTACCAGAAGTTCCTCTGGTGGAAGAAACATCTCACCTCCATCCAGCTGGTAAGTGTTGGCTGTACATATGAAGCCTTAATGCATGGTCACTGCCAAAATTATTCAGTAGAACAATGCTGGTTTTGCTTTAAGTTGGCTTTTCACACTTGTGGGTTATTAAAGATCATGCATGTTGACCCCCTGCCTAAGCAGCAGGACTGCCTGCTAGTTTTCTTGCCACCTGCCATTGAAGCATTCTTGGTGAAATTCAGGAAATGACCCAAATTCAACCAATTTACCTAAATATTTGCATGATGGGCCTTGTAGCCTTTGGGCTTGGGTATTGAAAGTGCTGATGTGACACCAGTTTGTGTACAATCAGCATGTACCGGACTGTATTGGCACAGATTTCAGTGCCACTTAAATGCCTGAGCTGTCAATTTGCAATTTGCCCCCCTCCTGCATGGGCATCATAGGAATCGCTGTACCTCGCATGCCATCACTAGTTAATCACACTTGCTCTGTCAGCTGATGCCTGCCGTTTGCTAGTGGCTACCTTTTTAAACACGATTTAAGATGTCGTCTAAAGCTAAACAATGTATTGTGTGGCTGTACTTCACTCAAGATTCCAATTCTGGGATGTGAAACATGTCAAAATACAATTTGTGTAGAGAACAAATTGTAGTTGGGTTATATTTATGTGTATTTGTATATTTAACCTTTTTTTTTTTTTTAAATTTTCTTTTCTTTGTTCTTGAAGTTTTAAAATTAAGCCATTTTAATGTGTTTGATCTGTTTATCCACCCCACCCCCCCCACCCAAAGCACTACTTCAGGTACCGGCACCGTTTGTTGGCCTTTTTTTTTTTTTTTTTTTTTTTTGCGCACCAGTATGGGTGGGGACTCGATACCCAGCCCTAGTCTTCCGGTAAAACTGACTGCTCTGCCTAACTGCATCTCATCACTGTATATGTATGAGTCAAACCTGACAGTTCTCCCTTCCTGCGTATCTTACAGATCCAGTTTGTGATGGTGACTAGTCACATTGGCCAGTACTTCTTCATGAAGGACTGTCCATACCAGTTCCCAGTCTTTGTCTACATCATTGGTCTGTATGGCCTGGTGTTCCTCTTGCTGTTCCTGAACTTCTGGTATCATGCCTACACCAAAGGGAAACGGCTTCCCAAAGGGCTGCAGAATGGAAATGGGCTGCATCGGACCAAGGAGGACTGAGCTCTTTCTCCTGGATGGACTCGTTTTGGTCTGCCTTGACAATCTCTGAAGCAGTGTGAAAGCCAGTACTGTACATTTTGTATTTAAGTGTTAAACTGTAATCTTGAGGGATTGTACCTCTTACCAAAGCTGAGCTAAATGTCTTGTTGGGGATGAATATTTGGTAATGGAATGCTGCACAAGTTCTAAAGTAACTCCCCACCCCTCAAACCTCACTAGATGCTAATTCTGCTGGGTGGTGGCAGCAGCTGCTCCTCACTTTGCCTTCCTGCATGTGTGAATTTTTGTCATTTTTGCTAGGTTCTTTTTTTACACTAAATTTTATATCTGTAAATTATAAACTTTGAATATTTAACTTGTAAAAGGACACCTGTCTAAATGTTCTGCTTTACTTGGTCTTTTGGGTGTGTGAACCGCCTGAGCTGTGCTCGGGGAAACTGAGAGCCCAAGAAATGTGTGTGCTGATCCTCATCCTCCCTGCCTTCAGGGCGTTGTGGACGCGGCACAGATTCCAACTCTGGAGTCTTGACCACTGTGATTGCAGGCCTAGTTCAGTTGTGCTTATTGGTTTATGGGCAGTGATGTCCTTAATGAAGAAACTATCTGAAATGTATTTAAGTTTTGTCTTATCTCAATGTTGCAAGCTATGATTGACCTTCACCTAAGATGTAAGGTTTGAAAGCTTCCCTCTTGAGACGCCTGCGTTAGGATACTGCAGGTCGATGATGGAAGCTCCATTCCTCCATAGGAACTTCGCCGTATGGGGTTGGATGCATCTTGTGGTTTGCCTTCCTAGAATTCTCGGAACAATAGGGTTGGTGCTCATGGCTTTGTAGTAATGAATGTCACTGGTGTGTTTGTGCCTAGACATGATGCCACATTTAAATTGTGCAACATGAACATATTTGACAATAAATTATAAAATGTGTTTTCTGGCTCTTGTCATACCTTCTAGTGGTTAAAGGTGGGCATTCATGCCATTTAATTTTTGCATCCCCGTCTCCTCCGGTTTTCTGTTCTGTTTAGTCCTGATAGTATATTGCAGATGCCTGATGGAACAGGAGCCCTGTGTTAAGGGCAGTTAATGGATCCCAGTGGAGTCCCTTCCTTGGTGCTTTTTGCTAGGGGACTCCTAATCACTAGCTGAAGAATGACAGTCCAGTCTGTCATCTGTTCAAATGGTCTGAGGAAATCCCCGCCCCTCCAGAATCTTTTAGGTTCCCCCCCCCCCCCCCCCCACTCTACAGTTCAGAGATTTGACATTCCTTAGACTAGTCTGTATGCTTTCCCCCACATTTTCAGAAGTATCTTGAGGTTTTCATTAGCACCTCTTCTGTTACCGCTACCTCTGGGAACCCTTGGTAAATGGTACCTTGAGAGCTTTGGCAACTGTCTGTGGTTTTTGAATCTAATCACCTCTGCTGTGTATCCAGAGTCCTAGGAGGATTTGTGGAAAAGCTTGACAGGCTTCTTGACCTCCCATTGGACTGCATGTGTTCTGCTTACTTTTGTAAGTTCAGATCATGTATAATTAAGGCCATTTCAACATTGACGCAAAGCACAAACTTTGACCATATTTTGAGTGTAACTCGTAATAGCAGATCGATTTGTAAATTTGCCTTTTATTCCGCGTTCAGCATGTGTCCCAGTCCCAGTGGGCCACAGACTTTGCAGGGCATCGTGTGACTCGCCGGGTTTGACCTCAGTGTCTGCGACTGGGTGGTTGTCAGTTCGAGCCTCGGCAGAGCTGTTGCATCTCTGTTGGTCTTGAACAGGACCCTTAAACCCCCTCCCCCAAATGGTCCAGGGGTGCCACATAAATTTTCTCACCCTGCACCTCACATTTCACTCTCAACTGTATATGTCTGTATGGCTCAAAGGCCAGCAAGATGTGATATGCCAAAAAGAGGCATTATATTTGTATTCATATGTGTGCAAATGGCAAATAAAGCATTTCATTTATCATTTCAGTTATTGAAACGCTACTTCATTGAACCTCTGATACTGCTCCTTTCAGGTGAAGCATGTCAGAAAGGGACTCTGGTTCGCATTTCCATAACTTTCAGAGTAAAACGCAAGCATTTCCTCAACCTGCTTGGAACTGATGTGTGTAGTTTTAACCTTTTTTGTACACTAGATGGCACTAGTGGTACACTAGTGTACACTAGTGGTACAAAATGCTACTTGCAGGTGCACCGTTGAAGGTGATTTTGTTGGTGACACACAATCGTACTGGTTCAACAATAGTGAAGTACGCAATAAAAATTGTGTATTATGTGTGCTGTGTAAGACATGAATGAAAACAGGTTAAGGTGACAACAGCTTGACAAGTTTGTTTTATTTGCATTGCAACATAATAAAAGGGCAGCAATAAGCCTACTTTTTGTCTGCTTCGGTATGCTTGTTTGCAGCGATGGATCAACCGGCTTACGTATCGACGGGCAAGGGCTGAAAAAATAAAAATGGGGGATTTAAGTTTGCAGGTGTATTTTTGTTCCCAGCCCCTGCATGTAGTCATTCGCGATAAACATAAATGCTGATTGTCATTATGTTTCTATTTTCATGCTGCTGAGTCATAGTACTTAGTCACTTAGTCACAGTATATTAAGATTCTAACTTCCCTCCATCTTAATGCCAGCTTGGTGCCTTTACCTCAGGTATTCCCTGTATTCTTTCTTTTATACAAACAGCCTCATCATCTTCAAAAATATCATTAAACTCTACCAGGTATGTCCAAAACATCCCCTACGTCCGAGTTCTTCGGATAAAGACACACCGTCGTAAATGCTGTGTTTGGTACATTTTCCGTCGTCTTTAGTTTTGTTTCGATGGAAAAAGACGGCAAATGCATCAGGATTGTATCATGAAAAAAAAGAACAGGAAATAAAAGCAAAACGACTCTGAAGTGCAGAAGAAAGTGATATAAAATACAGTGGATTGTCAGAATATAGCAAATTGTCCTGACCTGATGTGGTGCAGCTCCTGTTAGACAAACGTTGTGTTTTGATTTAGCTATTAAAATACGAGTGTGACTGTGATCAGAAAATTCACCTATTTATCCATCTAGATCTGTGCTCAGACCATGTGATTTTTTTTTTTGTCATCTCATTCCCAGGCACCTAAATAGACCCCAAGTCCCCAGTCTCCCCTAACATAAAATTAATGTCAAGATGCAGACCCCCCGGGCCTTAATTTACGATAATATCATGAAATTACAGAAGGAAGTCGAAGAGCCATGGCCTCATGAGTGTCTCCGGGGACATTCGGGTTATATCTACGGAAAGGTCACCCGCTGCCTTCTGCTGCAACTGTTAAGCATAAAAGCTTTGTGGCATTTCTGTCGAGGAGGGATAATCGGGAATAATGTCATGGCGGTGAGCGGAACATGTGCTGAGCTCCATAGACCGTGTTTGTGATGGCGTGCTTAGGGGATGTTTTTGGAGTCGCTGACAGACTCTGGCACATGCGTCATAGGGGTTAACTCATTTGACATACAGTAGTAGTCATACTGCAAGCCTGAGAATCACTATTCTGAGCCTGTCACGGCTCTTCATCTTGGCTGCCTGTGGTGGCAACTGGTGAGTTGTGATTAACAAATTTCTGTCTAGGTGAGAAACCTCTTTGTGAATGTCCAGCTGGTTGTTTAACGGTTGCTTTCTCAAGGAGATTTAGCGATGAATGTCACTGAACTCCTCCACCATTAATGAACATTATGCTCAATCGGTAACAAAAACAAATCATACTTTTCCCTTATTTTCACAATATGTGCTAGGTTGTGTTATACCAAGCAATTTAACAACAGCCTCTCCCCAGGTTACGTTGGGGTCACGTTCTGATAAACCTACTGTAAGGTGAAAATATCTTAAAGCGAGAATGCATTTTAATAAAGTACACCTAACCTAACAAACATCATAGCCTAGCCTACCTTAAACATAATTAGAACACTTACATTACACTACAACTGAGCAAAATCATTAATATAAAGCCTATTTTATAATAATGTGTAGAATATCTCATGTAATTTATTGAATAATGTACTGAACATTTGTTGAGAAATATTCACCGATCGTAATGTCGAAATATCGTAACTGGGATCATCATAACCCAGGGAGTGTCTGTATATCTCAGAATGATGGATGTGGTAAATACTAGAGTTTCATTTCTTTAAAAGTGTCATAACAGAAAAAAATGCCCCTCTAGCAAGAATGACTTTTTTCTGCGATGTCGGCATACCTGCCCTGTCACTGTCCTGGTTATACGAAAACACAACTGTGACCATAAACAATACAACTGTCTGTCTCTACAGCATGTGGTCAACAGTAACAGGACCTGTTAGAGTTAGGTGGACAGTGATGTTAGAGATGCACCTCTTTACAGAAAGATGTATTAAATGTTCTCTGTTTTGAAAGCCAATCTCTGATGACCACACACAATGTTGTCATTCACTGAAGTAAATTCCCTCAGCATGGTCGAGGTCTTAGTAACATGGCATGAATAATTACCACACTATGGACATCGCTTAGAGATCTTGTCATCTTTCCACGAATGAGATAGCTGTGTCTATCTGATAGACAGCACATTCAAATTATTTCTGTGTAACTGAAGCAAACCGTACGCAATTCTTATTCAAAATGTATCGATAACCGAGAGTGAAAGCGTTACAGTTAAGAAAAGGCCATTAATACACTATCTTGTTCATTTAGATGTTACAAAAGCAATTTCAGGCTAATTACTTCTGACATGAATTAATCTGGTTATATCTAAATATATCCAATTAGAATTCATTTAGCCACAGGGTTATAATACAACTGTTAGAACCAGAAATTAAAGTAATGAAAAAAATCTTGTCTTGGATATTGCATGTGGTATAGAAATATTTGGGGTGAAGGTGTTTCCACTGGTGACTGTTGGATCTCGATCTTCTCAGAGTATGTTGAAGGAAGCACTCTGGTGTCTAAAGAGGCTTCCTTGCAACAGAAACTGATTAGCCTGCAAACTGCTACACTTCACTACAAACTACAGGGACCTATGTGGTCATTGTGTTACTCCATAGCATGGGTCTCTGAAAAACATGATTGATCCGTAACAATTTTAAACAGAAGATAATGACCTTGAAATGGGCTGTAAATATATGTTTTTCTGTGGGAGCCAAACGTGCATCACTACTTTTTTTGGACAGTCCTGTAGAATCACATACATCTGAACATAATAACGGTGGGAGCAATTTAGAGTTTAAGTATGTTTTTGTTTATTGGAGGGAGCTGGAAAACTGGAAGCAGACCAGGATGAGCTTCCATCTGCAGGGCATGGAAAAGTGTTGAAGAACTTATTCTGTAAAGGGGGAGGGAAGTCAAAGCTGATCTTGCAAAGGTTTGGTGGCAGGGCAAAGGGATTAACTTCCTGTGGTGTGTGTGTGTGTGTGTGTGTGTGTGTGTGGGGGGGGGGGGGGGGGGGGGGAGGACTACAAAGGAAATGGCAAAAATGATACTTCTACTGTACATAAGTACAGAAATAAAGTCGAAAGGTTTCCAATGAAAGGTTTTAAATACACTGTACTGTGTACTATTTTATTATAATGTCCAAAAGGCAGAATGTTTCCAGAACGGCCATCCTGCCAAAATCTCCAGAAGCAAATGTCATGCAGGAATTGGCAGCCATCCTGGCATCAGCTGAGACCAGTGTCCATCAGAAAGGCAGCAGTCGAGGTGGAAATCAGTGCTAACTCAAACGCCTGCCCTCAGAAGATAAGCATCATGTTCATGAAGAGAGAGAGACCTGGAATGGTGTTAAAATTAACTGGAGGCATGGAGGTGGTGGTCCAGACATACGTCATTGAAAAAGTGGCCGAGAATGGAAATTACGAGTTCAAACCAATACCAATAGGGGTGGGAAAATGTCCTCAGTGGTTATGAGTTATTAGTGTATGAAGCATTTGACTGTGGTTTGTTGATTGAGGATGCTAAACCTTGCATATCTAGTTGAATATGGGGGAGAGAAATTCTTTTCCCTTATGGGCAATGGGTGGTTTATTTACAAAAATTCACACACACAGACACAGACACACACACATACAGAGAGAGAGAGAGAGAGAGAGAGAGAGAGAGAGAGACTAGGTATCTATATCTTTGTGGGGACTCTCCATTAATTTCCTTAGGCAAAACCCTAATCCCAACAATGACAACCTTAACCCCTACCCAGCCCTGAACTTAACCACAAATAACCAAACAAAATACGAGACTTTTGGTTGTTTTACTTTTTTGATTGCAGTCACAGATTTTTTAAAACTGAGTGGGAAAAATTTCCCCACAAGGTCAAAATTTAGTACCCATAATGTAATATATACATGATACATACACACACAGAAATGCATTTGCACATTTATTTTCATGTGGATTTTTTTCATAGCAGTTTGCGTGTGTGGATATTGGATGTCCTTCCTCTGTTGTTCTGAATGTATCATGAATGATTTTATGTTTTGTGTACTTTACAGCCCCAGAGCTTAGAATGCAGAACAGTTATTTAGAATACTGACATCTTCACAGTGGAAGTTGCTTGAACAGCCATCCAGCATATTTGCTTCACATGAGCTAGTTCTCTAGCTTGCCTCATTAGTTTTCAATTGCCTTGTTAGGGAACAGACACAATGCATTCTAGGATATGTAACAGCAGCACTAGAAATTCCCACGTTTCAGGTTTCTCTGGGAAGTTCGCTTAGCTGACAGACACATCCCTTTAGAGCTTTACCGCTTAATTACCATTGAAATGATTCTGGAGGCAAGAGAGAATCAGACCCAGTACTAGCTATATGCACCTATATGCAAGTAGCCACTGAGGATATTTTGAACCTTTATATAGTGTAGTTTCATGGGGTCTGCCAAGACACTTTGTAAATTGACAAAATTCCATCATTATCATATAATCTAAATGGGGTTTCCACTGAAAAAAGAAATAATAAAACCTCTGTCAGCCCTTAGTTGTTAGATACTTGATTGTATTTGAGATAGGCAGAGATAGGCGGAATACAAAAAATATTTTGGTAAAAACCATCAATGGACAAAGCTGTGCTCAAAGGGCTGCATAGTCCTGAAGGAGAGAGCTTAGATACAATTAAGGTTAGTCTGGACCAAAAATAGGGGCATGACAAAGGAAGAACAATGGCACAAACGTCTGATAAGAATACAGTGAGGCACAAGCATGGCTGCAAACAGCAGCTGGATCCTCGGGGCTTAAGCGAATCCCAAGTCTGACATACTGTGCTGTGTTAGCAAGCATGTTTGCATAGGATAGTATCCCATCTGGACGCTATTGTCTTTGATAAATCCATGTCTGTCTCTGAAGACACTGACATCTGAAACTGAATGCTAGAGATACACGCTGTTGTTTGTCTGTCGTGATGACATCACTCAAGGCATCTTACACGGGGTTGAGGTCATGGCCACGCCTACTCAATGAGCCATTGATGGGTGACTGATTATTAAGCACATGCATGTGAATACACAGTGTCGTGAATGAAGAATGACTGATCTGGTGACAATATTCCACACAGCCTGTCTCTCTGACCTCATATGCATTCAATGCTGGGTTCTCATCTCCCAGTGGATGATAGACCATATATAAGTTATAAATGTGCACCTCTGTATCATGCTCTGCATATTCGTTTTAAATGTTGTGGACTTGTTTTTATTGGGAAAGATATATTTCTGATTGTTAGACATATATCAGGACATATATTTATAGTGTGAGAATCTCAAGATTCCATCCATCCATCCATCCATCCATCCATCCATCCATTTTCCAGCTACTTTTCTAGTACAAGGTCACTCCAGGAAGCCCAAAGTATAGGTCAGGTGAACATCCTGGATGGGATGCCGGTCCAGTGGAAGACAAACACAGCATGTTCCTGTTAGCCTGGGCAAAGACTCGGTACAATACCAGAGGGCAGAGCTGCCAGCCTGAGATATGCCACCACCTCCGATTGTCTTCATGCTATTCCACTCTCAAGCTGCTCATTTTCTCAAACTAAATTTGAATATTTCCCTTCTGATAGAGCTGGGGAGGAATGGGGGGCTTTCAGAAGGTCTCATTTAACTTGGTTCACATAAATTTAAATGTTATTTCTGATGTGGCATCTGCAAAATCTTTGGAGTCTTCTCATTTGTCTAGCTGCAAGTCAGTGTGTCATTTGAGTTTTGCTCTTAAAGTTTGTTGTTTAACTTTTATGTGAAGATATTATGGTCAGTGTATCACACAGATTATACGACGTTGCCTGAATGATATGCAGAGACAGTGAGAGAGGAGTTTGCAAATGGGCTGGTAACTGCAGCTGACCGTGAATCTGCTGCCAAATGCCAAACTGATAATTATTCCAGTATATCTCCGGACATGGTGAACCCACAAGGGGACACAATGTTACTCTATATTTGTATTGTTGTGTATGTACAGCAATTACTACAGATAAATCATTTATAATGTTTTCTACGATGGCTTTGAAGGGTGAGTCCGGAGGTCATTTATAATCGATTGTCCATCAGTACATTTTCCCATCCGGTGCTGGGTCATAGTGGGTCTGGACTCTGTCCAAAGATAGACAGGGACACGGCAGGGAACCGGATGCCAATTCATCTCAGTGCAGAAAACAACACTTTATGGACAGTTTCGAAGACACCAAGTCACCTTCAACTGCACGATTGACTGTGGGAGGGAACTGGAGTACCTGAACTAAAACTATCAGGCCACAATTAAATAGATTCCACAGCTGGAGCCCATCGCTGAACCCTTGACCCCGAAGGCGTGAGGCCACCGTGTTACCAGCGAGCCGCCAGTCAGCTACTTGGTTCACGCCACCTTCCCCTTATTGCCAGAGCCTATTTATATTGCCGTGTGCTGCTCGCTTTGCTAGTAACTGCCAGCAGCCCCTTTGCTGTCGGCACAGATTTCCTGTATAGTAAAATGTTGGCATGAGCAGCACTTGTGTTTCCCAATTCTTGACATCTACCCATGATAAAAGTGAAGTGCACAATGAACCACGGTCTGCTAAGAAATCCCAGCATCACGCGCTTCTCTTTCCCAGTATCTGTGGCCATTTCCCATATTCTAATAGCATCCATCAACTCTTGAATCTAGAAGCAAAGTTAAGACCTTCCAGAAGGGAGGACGAAATGCAGTGAGGTCGCAGTTTTTCTCACTATCGTGAGTACATGGTCTGTGCAACTGTGACATATTATTTTGAAATATCTGTGACCCTGTGCTACGTAGTGATTGAAAGATGGATGCATGCATGTTGCTTCTGTTTTGCCCACTAAGCGGAAGCACACAAGTAATATGATTGATGAGAAGCAAAAGATCTGTTTCTAGTGCGACTGCTTCTGTGTGTGAATAACGGGGACAAACTGACCTTGTGTAAGGGAGACCATCCGTAGCCTTGGGCTCACCTTGCAGGGCTATTGCCTGTCATCCAGCCTTCGGCTGTGGGTCAGCTCCAGCATCCTGAAGAGAGCAGCCAGGGCACCAAAAGCTCACGCTTCCCCTGAAGACCCATTGACACGGCTGTCTGTTACCACTGCCCAAGGCAAAAGTCTTTCTGCACTGTCAGTAATCAATGTGCTTTTACAAAAGCCCTCTGTGATGCATTCAGCCAACAGCCAGTCCAGTGCATGCTGGGAGTTTTGAGAGTTTCTGTTTTAACCAATACACACACACACACGCACACAGGTTTGTAATTATATCTTTGTGGGGACTCTCCATTCTTTTCTCTGGGGAAAACTCCAATCTGCCTTAACCCCTACCCAGCCCTGACCTTAACCAAACAAAATACGAGACTTTTGGCATTTGGCAGATCTTTGGGGGGACCTGAGAAAGGTCCCCACAACGTTAAAATAACAGGTTTTTATGACATTGTGGCGGACATTTGGTCCCCATGATGTAATATAAACATAATCCACACACACACACACGTTTGTATTTGTATTCATAATCTCTGTGGGCATAACCCATACTCCCAACTAGACACCCTAACCCCTACTCAGCCCTAACTTTAGCCGTAAGTAACCAAACAAAAAGTTATTTGGTACATTTTTAGTGTTTTTCATTGCATTCACAGATTTTTATATAATTGAGTTTCCCCTTGTAGGGACTGAAAAAATGGTCCCCACAAGGTAAAAATAGCAGGTTTTATCACATTGTGGAGAAATCTTGTCTGAAACACAGGGATGACTCGGTAGTACGGTGAGGTTAGGGGTCATGCCCTTCTGCCCACGTTATTAATTTATAACTAGAGAAAGTAAAGGAGTAAAAGAGAGGCAGCGTCTGCAAGGTGCGGCCTGGCCTTTGTGGGTCAGCGATTTGGCCCGTTTAAGTCAGAGAGCTAGAGGACAGGTTTTGGTTGGCCCGCACATCACATTCCAAGAGTGTTTATAAAATTGCCCTGTTCTATACTCCATTTTCTTTCCATTCCATTCCATCTGAAGATCGCTTGTTTCTCAACAGACATAGTTTTTTTTTTTATATATAAAATTAGGTCAGAGAATTACAGCAGGTTGTCTTCCTAGTGCATCAAAAAGCCTCAGCTCAGGCCGAATTGAGTCTGGAACCTGTGGTAAGAACCAACAATGGCTTGAATAAACATCTCGATTGAAAACGTATTTCATTCATGTTTCAAAAAAGGTTGAATTTTATTGCAGATCGAGCCCGGGTCGCATATACAAACTGGACTGCTGTTCAGCCACACGTTGAACATTCGATGGCAGCTGTACTCTTAATGTTTCTGGCTCGTGATCCACGTCCTCTTTCTCCCAGTTGCTCTTGCTCATGGCCAAATTAAGCCTAATTAGCTAATCTGAGCTGCTCTCTATGCTGTGACTATCAGATTGATTTCAATCGCGGTTGGAAATATAATTAAAAAACAAGCCTCCCATTCGAGTCCCCCCTATTGCTGGCTCTCTGTATATGAGATAGTTTCATTAACTCTGATTACTGAGCCTGATAGTACAGATAGCATGATATCCTAATGTCCTATGGTAGGGCATGCTTCAGCTGCACTGCAGCAATGGAGGCAAGCCCATATAATGTAAGAAACGTGTAGCATCCCTTGTGATGTTTTCAGCTTAAACCAAGAGAAGAAGTTTGGCTTTTTTCACATTATTATTACCAAATCACCAACAGTAACAGATTGCACATAAAAAAATCCAAAGTAGATTCGTTATCATTCAGCTTTTATGTAATGAAAAGCATAAATTGAAATGCTTTTTCTGCAGAAAAATAATTCCTAATTTATTAATAACATCTGTTATGCTGAGACCAGAGCCCATCTCAGGCTGTTTAAGACAAGGACAACTGAATATGTGCACACTGAAAGGTTCAATGTTTAAAAATTTGTGAGGCTTGCTTGCATGAATCATGCCTTGAGTTTCAGTTTGAAATTGTGTAGGTTATAGGAACTCATAATATCTTTCTTGCCGTTTCAATTTTTGGTAACACTTTACCTAAATAAGTCATTATAATGCATTATAGATACCTTAATAATGCATTATAATGTATTCATAAAGTATTATGAACACTTTATAAAAATTATAATTATAGCTATGTTTATTATGCATTATGAATGCTCTGTGAAGCTCTCAGGTAAAACGCACTTTAGATACCTTCATAATGCAGTACAAAGCATCCTTAATACTTATACTGACCATTATAATGCATTATGAAGGCAGTGATAGTGCATTATGAGGACTGCTTTAATGACTGCATTTTCTTATAGCCAGTGGAACGACACCTTCTCCATGAATTGCTTCCGCAGACTGAGGTTAAAATGAGCAGCTGCCTCCCCCCTGCTGTTTGTGGTCACCTGACCGTCACCGAAAGACAGGGATTAGGGCAGGGCAGATGCGATGAGAAAAAGCCCATGTCACTGAATTAACACGGCCATCTTCCTCCCTCTGTTAGTTCTACAGCCCTCTAGGTCCAGCCACCCCCACAGGGAAACTTGTTTTGGGGGGGTGTTTGGAGAGCAGTGGGAGCGCCTGATTGGCTGAAAGGCTGGGAGCTCCCTGACTCTCATCATTTCCAAAGCGGTGTGCGAGCATGAGACTTACACTTATAGTCAGAGCAGAGGCCAGACTTTCTGTGCTCTGCAGCCACTGTCTCCTGATCCGCTGCACGTTCGAAATCTGCAGCCTTTCGCTCTGGGGGATATTTACACAGGCCATTCGGCACGCTGCGGCCCAAAGAGACTCACTCTCTCCGAGGAGCAGAGTAAGTTGCTGTTTGTCTCTCCCCCCGCTCCCCCCTCGCCGCCCTCCCCTTCGTCCTCTTCCTCCTCTCCCTGATTGCAGGCTGGTCGGTGCTGCCTGCAGCGGACGCCTCCGGGTTTCGCGGGTGAGGCGTGCGGCGATCTTGTCTAAGTTGGCAGCGTCTCCGGTGGAGATCCGCCGTCTGCATGTGCGCGTGGATCTGCCAGTGTGTGCGCGCAGGTGTGCATATGCGTGGTATGGCGTAAGGGGGAGGGAGGGGGACATAACAGGAGCCGGGTTGGGGTTTATGGCAAAACTCCCTCCTCTCCGACTTTAGCAGCAAAGTTGCTGTCAAGTAAAACTATCCTGACGGGCTGTACCCAGAACGTCCCTGTGACTTTCAGACTGAGACTGTGGCACTATTAATAGAAAAGCTCTCTGTGTACTGCAGTGGCACCTCAGTGCTCTGAGCACTGGCTTTAAGGAGGAGGGAGAGGGACAGCAGGACCTGATTCTGCTCCAGTCATCCCTCAGCCTAGGCGACCAAGAACCAGAGTGCCACTATCCTAAACACGAGTCGACTTCTGTAACCACGGACAGGCGTGTTTCTTTAGTGAGATAGTGATGTCGCAGTTGGCTCAAAGGGTTATAAGGGAGTCTAGGTCTTTTGATTACTATCAAAGTTTAGAGATTAGAAAAGTGCCGATGCAGAATTTGGGAATGAATATTTCTTTGCTTATTTCATAAAAGAGCAAAAACTACCGGGACACTTCTATCAGAAGCTAGAACTGATGCAATACTTTATACAGTTAATATACAGTTGAGCAACATGTATTATGTTCCAATTTGGTTGGAACTTTTCAAACTAGAGATAAACCAGTAAAATCCTGAAGAGGGAGCTGCCTGCAGTTTTAAAATGATCTGGTAACAAACTTTGAGATATTGTGCTGGAAAGTTAGGAATGGTATTAAAATTTTACCTTGCTTGGTGTTTCAAATGCAAAAGTTTGTCTTTTGCTTATAAGCCACTGAATGAGTCACCTTTTTGTTATTAACGCCTTATTGACGTCTGGTCTTGTGGGGTGTTGGGCATGCTCTGACATGGAGGATATACTGCTGAATGACCCCTTCCCAGAGTTTAAGGATCTGTGCCAAAGCAAACATTTAGTCATACAAACGGTAAATACAGTAAGCTGCTTAACTTAAAATGTGTTTAGTTACCAGGGTAACCACAACACTTACTGCTACAACTACTTTCAGTCGCAAAGCCAATTATGCTCCTGTATGGAGATAATATTTAATATTTATAATATTATATAATATAAGTCTTTTCTGGATTTTTCTGGTTCTACTGCTGTAGCAGCTGGTCACTTTAAAGCTACTGACCTCTGACCTAGTTTGAACAATCATGTGTTGGTGCAGGCTGTGTGCCGCCCTAACATCCAGCCGGGTTTCAGCTATTGGTAGCATAACCGTGGTGTGGCTGGCTGTTGGACCCAACACCTCAAAAAAGAAAACATTTCAGATGGAGAGGGCCCTTGCTCTCCATCCCTCTTCTACTGACAAGACCTGCTCTGAGGAGATAGCGTGAGATGTTCCAGCACAAGCCCCAGAAGTGTTTTATACCCTTAGGTATGAAATGAACTGTATTCTCTCACTGAATCGCAGTGTTTCCATAAGACAGTGTCATGGGTAATACCTCTATTCTACATCTACTTCGTGCACTTTGAGCATCAGAAAATGCCTAGAGTAACATATGCATTTGTACTTGTGCTTTGTGTCAACATGCTAGCAGTATATGGCTTTCACGGTTTAAACAGTCTGTTCGTTTGGATAACACTTCAAAGAAGAACAAGTCCAACATGCATATCAAGGAACCGGCTAAAAGCTTTTAATATATCTCATTAGCACCTGGCATTAAAGGTGCTCACAAATTATCATTTAAGAAGTGCAAACGCATGCAAATCATCAATCACAGCTAAATGACAGTTTTGCGAAAAACACAGCTGGAAAGCTGTTGTGTTAGGGTTCAACTGACATTCTATGGGAGCAAAATCACCCAAATTCCACATGCAAACATGCAAACTGCAGAAAGGCAACCCTCCAACCCCGCAGTGCAAACCAGCAAGCCACTGCACCACCCCGGGAGCGGAAACTGTAAAAAGTAAAGCACCATTTTTAAGGATGATGAAAGAAATTTCTTAACTAAAAAGCAGTCATGTAATCCACATAAGAGCAATCAACTAAATAAGACGAACCGTTTGTTGAACAAGCTTTTCCGTTTAAATGAAGAGCCCTAAAATACAAAGTGAACAACAAGGTCGGAGCTGGGGGCCTCGTTAAGCAGACACACAGGGAGCTGCAGTTCTAATTAAATCATATTGATGCTGGAGCCTGTTCTTTTTTTTTCTAAGCAATTAACTACTTGTTTAACCAGTGCATTTTGTACGGAGCTAATCTTAGAGATTTAGCAGTGGTATAAAGTTTACTAGTCCTACCTCTGCTGCATCTTGCAACCTGAACTAATATTTGGGTTTGTGTAGTTGCAAGGGACTAAATTATCTTTCTGTCCCAGGACTATAAGAATATTTCTTAGAAGCTAGCACTATGGATTTATTAGCACAGAATTCATATTTCTTTGGCAATTACTTTAATATGTCACTAGGGGGTAACATGTAAGGACAGATCATGCAAAACAAACGAATAAGTGTTATTTTAAAAATTGCAGATGTTCCAAAGCAGTAACTTTTAGTATCTATTGCTAGAGGTCAATGAGCATTTAAAAATCTGCCCTCGTTATGTAGATAAGACGTTATTTCCTCTGGCCATTCAGATAATTATAAAGAATAAATCTTCATGCTCATTCTGTTATTGAGTGATTCATTCTTTTATCTTGTTGCTGCTGTTCTTATTCTTTTTATTGTTGTTGTTGTTGTAGGTCATGATTTATAGTCAGGGATTGACATAACTGGTACGCAAGTAGGCATTCCCC
Source organism: Gnathonemus echidnorhynchus (assembly GCA_026776725.1). Lineage (NCBI taxonomy): Eukaryota > Metazoa > Chordata > Actinopteri > Osteoglossiformes > Mormyridae > Gnathonemus > Gnathonemus echidnorhynchus. The sequence continues at coordinate 27,769,324 of JAODJU010000040.1, forward strand.
TTTAAAAGTGATACACGCAGCAATCGATTGTTGTGACTGGGTGAATGCATGCGTATTTCACGTGCATTTGTGCCGATATGACGAGAATTTATCGTGCGTTTTAACCTTTATATGCTAATTTGTACTTCATTTGCGGTATAGAGTATTGCTTTTAAAGGTGAATGCTTACTTGCCTACCAGTTATGTCAATCCCTGTTTATGGTGCTTATTGATACATCAAGTAAGTTCTGGGCTACAGTGGATCCTGTTTCGATCCAAGCTGTGCCACATTATCCGTACACGGGCAGCAGTTCTGGATAGCAGCCAGTCGGTGAGCATTCCCTGGGGCACGTCGTACGAACTGGTTCTTTCTCCTGTCCTTGCTCTGCTGAAGAGCCACATGCTGTCTACAGGCCTGTGGGCGGAATGAGAGAGCAGCACTCCTCTCCACAAAAGCCTGGGTCCTGTAGAGTCATGGTCACCTCGGGAAGGTTATGCTAATCTGACCCCCCCTCCCTGCAGGAAGGGGGAGGTGTACAGGCATAGTCATTACAGGTTGGGAGAAGAATTATTTTTTAAAAATGCAAGGAAGAAGCGTATCCTATACTTGTCCAAAGAGCTTAATCTTATAATGGGTCTAGGTGCCTTGTTTAAATTAGCCATAACATAACCTGATCCCATCAGACCCTAATTTCCGGGGTCTAGGCAGGTTCAGGTTGGTTGCAAAAATTCTGTCTTGGCCGCAGTTCCCAAAAAGTTCAGCTGCAGCAGCACTTTTAATTCCCAGTGGAAATTTGATGTCTCCGGAATTCCCTCACCTAGAATGACATATCCATGTCCTAGATAAAAAACTGACAAGGACAAATGGGTAGATGGCTTAATGCTGTGGTCTCACGACGTGACTGCCAGTGAGCTTTAAAGAGCGCAGTGCAGCTGAAAATGGCCACTGGGGTCCGCCGTCTGTCATAAACAAAAACATACGACAGCAATGATGTCATCACAGATAACTTGGTTCCATGGACTTTAATTACAGTGATGAAGAATGGATACATAATTATCAGTTAATGTAACTGTCTCTCTGGAGAAAAGGGACTCTTGACCTCAAATTAAATGTAGTGATATTGAACTACGTGTATGAAATCTACAGGGGTGCTGTTTTCGGGTCTCCCTCACTTTTTGATTCTGTGAAGCTGATCCTGAACAGGTATATGTAAGACATCAGCTCCATCCAGTGCATCCGTACCTTCCGCTCCATATTCCCTGAAATGGGCTCCAATCTCCTAGGCAGGAGTTGCATGACAGTGGCCTTTCAGCTTTAATATTAGCCTATATTTTATTCATGTTTCAATTTATTTTTATTTTTTTTCTTGATCCCCTACTTTAAAACACAATGAATAAGTTAGCCTGTCACTGAACAGCACGCTTACACAAAACCAAAAAACAAAATATTGTATCAATTCAAATAATTCGATTAATGTACAGTAATTCATTTAGCAGGTGACTGTGGTTCTCTGTGCTTGTCTCTGATTTTCAGTGAATGTGAAAAGGAATTTTAACTACAATCAATACATCAATATTAGGACCAGTGTAACTTCTTCATCGTATGATTTGATGTGTCAAACCTTTTAAACTTACCGGTCTTTCAGGTTCTAAGGCCCAATATTCATATGTAACCATTTATTTATATAATATTTTAAAATGAAATGGAATATTAGTCATATTTTTGAATAAGAGGGTTTAAAAAGTTTATTACCTTGACTCTACATGTGAAAACCTAAAGGCCCTCTTCCTGGTGTCAATATTAGGGAAAAAAAATCAATAGTCCATAATGACATCAGTGTACCACAGGATAATTTTAACTACCCAGCAGAATTTCACTGGGGAAAATCACACAGTGACGCAAACACTGGGCGTAGTTTAATGGTCATACTTTTGAGCTTTTGAAAAGAATGGGATGTGTCTGTTTTAATACTAAGTCCATGACAGGAGATTGATTTTTCAAGGTCAGAAGGGATAAACGTGAAGATTATATTCTTTCTCATTTCACTGTATCATTCTAAGAATGTGAAAACATTCCACGTTCACAATCTATTATGTATCTAAACAAAACATAAAAAAGCTATTTTTGGAAGGAAATGATCCCATGCGTCTGTTTGACATTCTGTCTCTGGAAGTTAATCATGTTTAGATGAGTGTGGGGACCAGAGTGTGGCTCTCACCAGTCCGCTGTTCTGCTGCTGTAAACACTCAGTGTCGCTCCCGGCAAATAAACCATGGATACCTTTGGGCAAGATAAAAAACAAGCTGGATAGCAGTATGGGCCTGGGCAGTGGAACAGGTCACTGCGACATTCTGAATGACAGAGGCTGAAAGCTCGTACCGTCCTAAGTAATAAAATGATAACAACGATAATAGTTCATTGAGTATAAGACCACCATTGGTGTACGGGCGTCATTTCACTTAAAAGTACAATAGTAATATCGCTTATAAATGTTAGAAATTTTTATATGCTTTACTATCACTTACATTATGATGCAGTTCACTAGGTGTCATTTTCAGACAAGAAGCGACCCCTGCACTGCAGCTTTTACGTCCGTGTAAGATTTATTTGATATGCGATTACTGTGTGATCTGCCCGGCCAAAAAAAAAAAAATTTGAATTTTTCGTTGGACCGCCTTTAGCTTTGATTATGGTGCACATTTGTCATGGCATTGTTTCTACAGGCTTATGAAACATCTAACCCTTTATTTTCATCCAGAATTGCATTAATTTCTCGCCAAGATCCTGCATTGATTGTAGTGAGTTGAACCTCCATAAAGCCTCCTTCAGCACATCCCAATGACCTTCAGTGAGGTTAAGGACACAAATCTGAGGTGACCAAGTCATGCGTGAAAATGATTCCTCGTGCTCCCTGAACCACTCTTTCACAATTCGAACCCAAATGAATCTTGGCATTCTTGTCCTGGAATATGCCCATGCCAACTGGGAAGAAAAAAATTCATTGATGATGGATGGAGGTGTAACCTGGCCAGTCAGTAGATTCAGGTACCCAGCTGACTTCACTTTATTGCTGCATAACGTTGCTGAGCTGTAATAATGATCCAGTCATTCGCTCTTAAGTATTTGCTGATATAAATTCAAATGATGACATTTTTTTTTTTGACCAGGCAGTATATCTACTGCTGCACTATAAGGCTTTAATGAAATCTCAACAGGGCAATGGGCTAAAATAAACAGTACACCTAAATGTGACTGAGAGATGCATTGGCATGTGTTGCCTGCTGTAATGTATGTATAACACATTTGCTTTGGCAAATTGTGAGAACTGGGGCTGCTGCATAGGCAGGAAGCCATGTGGGGGGTGTTGCAGCCTTTAAAAGCCCGACACCTTCGACAGGCTGGGTGCCCCCTTTCCTCTGAGACGCAGGGACAACTGAAAGAGAGACCAGGAGCAAGGAAATGACTGGGAAAACTGCATGGAGTGAGGCCTAATTATGACGGATTGTATAGAGACCATATCAGAGAGATTTCAGTGGTGATAAGGCCACCCTGTTTTGCAGATGGTGGTGCACAATATTTGTCCGCAATTTAAAAAGCACGTCCACGTAACACCTACATTATGATTTGTACCAAGATTATGGATGTTGATAGGAAAATGGAAATGTACCACAGGCATGCCTCAAAAGCAGTACAGATTTTTTATATATATAGAAATTTTGATAAACTACCAGGCAGTAGAAGGTCTAAAAAGGAGGATGGACCAATGGATGAGCTGGGCGGTAAAACGTATCTTGTATTATGGGCAGACTGCTTGGTGGAGAAGTCCAGCGACCCCTGCTGGGTGGAGTGTGAAGTACTGTCCATTCCCACACTAGTGGATCACATGATGCGATCAGAGCTGATGACATTTTTCAAACAAGATGGGAGGCAGTTAAGTTTAGAGATGAAACGACTCGTCGAAAGTTTGTGACTCATCTTAGCACCCTAACTGACAAGTATTGCAGTGCAGTTACAGAAAGATATGCATGTTCCTGGCCTGCCACCTACTCCCAGTGCAAAGCAGACACATGAAGCTCGAGGGAGAAGACATGCAGATGATGAATGGCATCATTCAGACAGTGTGAAGAAACAAAGGATTGTGGTGAGACTAGAGGTGATATATTAAGGTTTGTAGACCTTGGAAACACCTCAGTTACACTAACACTGTTAAGATAGTGGAGGCTGAATTTGAAATCACAGAGTGTCCCCAATTTCTGGGGAAGTTTTCCAGGATATTTCAGGAGAAGGGACACAGTCATCCTCCTCTTTGTTAAGAAAAAACAAGTGCAAAATGTTGTGTTCTGCAAGCATTACCTTAGCTGAGTTGAGGAATTAAGCAAATGTTGCTCACAGGATATAATGGCTCTATGATTTAAGTTGACTTAAATTAAGCAAGCGACCAGCTTTTTTTTTTGATTTGCTGCATTCGAGCAGAGAAGGCAAGAGTACAATTAACTCTCATAGCTATGTGAGGAGACCTGTAAATGTGCAGGCTGTTACAGCGGACGAACCAGAGGCACTGTGGAAGGAATCAAGACGCATATTACATGCCTGCAATTTTAGCAGCTTACGTGTGCAGACTGAGAAGAATGAGTGACAGGAAAAGCTCAGGTAGTAGCGAGTATTCCAAGTACAGTGCTGTGGAATTTTTTTGCCAACCTGGACGGCTGGAGAGCTAAGGACAAGAGGAGCTGATAAGAGTAAATAAGAAATGAGAATGTCGCCAGCTGGGACAGCTCACAGAGCAGTGTTACTTGGGGACAGGGAATGGAATCACAGGTTTCACAGGTTGGCTTTCCGTTTTTAAGGAATACAGGGACAGGGATGAGGTCAACACAACCCAGAGGGAGAACACAATAAACACGCAGCTGCTGGTGAGAATTAAAAATAAAATGTAGCCATGCGAATCACAGAACAAATGAAGAGTCATGGGGATTAGGACAGATGTCAGGGCCTGGTCAGGTTCACTGCAGGAGAAGCACCAAAAGAGTACATGGATTTATACTGATCAACCTTCCAAAGGACATTAAATAGAAGGTTTAGTTATCATACTGAGACCACTGTCATTTTTGATTTTCAAGTGTTTGTTACGTCAAGTCCACTGGGCTTTATTGTCGTACCATCCATATACAGGTGTACCGTGGCATAAGATAACGTTTCCCCAGGACCATGAAACAACATACAGAGAGCAAGAGCTAGAGGGTGCAAAAATGGAGGACAGCACAAGACAAGGAGGCTGGGCTTAAGTCAATATTCTCGTAGTGCCTGACTATGTAATCAATGGTAATAAATAATGTAGCAGCAGACAGCAGTAAAATAAATGGAACGGTCGGGAAAGTAAACCAGTGATAAACAAAAAAAAAAGAGCCAAGCCATTGAGGGAGGGATCTGGGTATTTTTAGGCTGCTCAGGTAAGGGGGCCAGCAAGGTGTGTCCTGACAGCCTTGGGGAAGAAGCTACAGCGGAACCTGGTAGGACTGCTTTAGATGGTCTGCTACCTCCTGCCAGATGGTGTCTGTGGGAACGGTGGGAGGGGTCCTCCTCAATGCTGGGGGCTCAGCAGGTGCAGCGTTTGTGGTCTTCAATGGAGGGTATGAAGCCCTGATGATTTTTTGTGCTGTTTACACTATTCGCTGCAGGGACTTGCAGTCTGAGACTTTGCTATTCCAAACCCAGACAGTGATGCAGTTGGGCAGAACACACTTTATGGCACCCCATATAATGTGGAGAGACTACAGGAAGTGGAGATGCTTCTGTATCTGTTGGGTGTTGAGAGTCCAGGTGAGGTTTTTTGTCAGGAGCACCCAGAGAAATTAGGAGCTCTTGACTCTCTCTACCTCAGATCCGTTAATGTGCAGTGAGAAGTGGACAACATGGGTCTTTCTGAAGTCAACAATCCTGCCTTTGACTCTTTTCACATTGAGAGAGAGCTTTTGGCACTTGTATCACTCCGCGAGCAACTTCACCTCCAGTCTGTGTGCTGACTCGTCACTGAGAGCCGCCACATCCGTATCATCAGCAAAATGCTGATGCTGCTTGAGCTGTACAATGCAGGACAATCACCAGGGTGAGCAGAACTGGGCTGATCACGCTGCCCTTGTTGGTGACGGTGCTGGAAAGGTTTTCCTGAGGTCTCCAGAATCCAGTGCAACCTCCCTCTTAGTTTCTGGGGGACGCTGCTGTTGAACGTTGAACGTAAGTCAATGACCAGAATTCCAGAGAGGGCCTGGTGAAAGGCTGAGGATATAGCATTCTCAGTAGGCCAGGTGAGCTGGATGGAGTCGTGTGAGACTAGGAGTCCAGCTATGATGTGCCCCATGACTAGCCTCTCAAAGCATTTCACAATGACACATTTTGGCACTGGAATGGTGTTGGAGGCCTTGGGGATGACCTCCTGGCCCAGAGAAATGTTGAAGATGCCTTGGTCCCACCTCTTCAAGTTGCTTGGGCCCACCTCCTCTTCAATCTGATTGGTAATCTCTGTGAACCAATCATTTTTCCTTCTGCCCTCAGAAGATTTTTGTGTAAATAAAACTCTCATGAGCATTTTCACAGCAAAGGGGGGGTAGTCTTCACCAAGCAATATGTAGAAGTCATTCAGAGCATCTGGGAGAGTGGTCTCACTGCCACAGGCCTGTGGTTTGGTCTTGTAATCTGTGATGGTCTGCGTGGCCTACCACAAATGCTACGAGGCTGTCACTGTGACAGTTGTACGTCAGTATGTGCGGCTGCCTGCCCTGCTGCTACAGGCAGGTGTAAAGAGAACAATAAATAACAATAACACCATAGTGACAACATGGTAAACAACAGACATTTAATACAATCCCATAGCATGTCCAACATCTTGTAACAGGAAGTGAGACAAAGTGGTGAGTGACAACAGAAGTAGTAACTTATGTAACAGTTAAAGAGCAGCAGAATTTTTAAAGAAGTATTAAAATTCAAAGTAACTCAGTGCCTCTTGAGATTCAGATAAAAAAAACTATCCCTGAATTGTGATGTCCTGCTGTGTGTGGGCTTGCCAGAGGAGAGGAAGTAGAAAAGTACTGGTGCTGGAAGAGTAGAGTTCTTCAAGATTCAATCTGCTTTTTGGAGGTAGCATGAGGTGTACATATCCTAAGCTGCTGGGAGCAGAGCAAGAGGACCAGAGATGCTCTGTGCTGCCCTCATGACTCCCTGTGGTGTTTCGTGGTCTTGTGCTGTACCAGGGATGCAGTCCGGCCTGTGAGTGTGCCCACTTAAAGGCAGCAGTGAGGGCAAATTTAAGGAACTTAAAGCTGCTGCCCTTCTCTACAGCTTTCCTCCAAATGCGAGTGTGACCTGCTTCCTGCTTCCTGAAGGTGATGACTAGCACCTTAGTGTATGTGACATTCAGGGAGAACTAGTTGCCCTGACACCCTTCTGCTGGGAGCCTCACCTCCTCCCTCTCATCCGTTTAATTATTGTTGGTGTTGTCAGCAAAAAATGGATAATAGAGCTGTATCTGGCCGCACACTTGCGGGACTACAGGGAGTAGAGCAGAGGCCTTGGGACATTGCTCTGTGCTGGTGGTGAGGATCAGACTGGAAGAGGATTTCCTGCTGACATGCACATGGGTGTCTGCCAGTGAAGAGGTTTAGGATCCATTTGCATAGGCTGGCTCTGGGTCCCACTTCCTGGTCAGTTGGGAAGGGATGTCAGTGTTAAATGCCAAGTTATAATTCATTACAGAACAGTATCTAGTGTCTAGGTGGGCTAGAGTGGATTGCAGTGCAAGAGATACAGGATTTTTACGGGATTTTGAAGTGTGAATTTGAAAAAACAGTTGGTAACACTTAAAGCAATCATATAAATGCATTATAGATACCCTCATAATGCACTATAATGCATTTGTAAAATATTATAAACATGGCTATAAATATTTCATGGCATAAATATATTATGAAAAGTCATAACACATTATAGCCATGTTGCATTAAGAATGCTTCATGAAGCTGTATAGATACCTTTATAATGCATTATAATGGTCAGTATAATGCAATATGAAGGTACTTAGGAGTGTATTATAGATGTATTATAGATGAGAGCGTCATAATTCATAATGAACATGGCTATAATGTGTTATGTCTTTTTATAAATATTTATAGCTGTGTTTATAACACTTTATGAATGCATTATAGTGCATTATGAGGGTATCTATAATGCATTTATATGACTGCTTTAAGTAAAGTGTTACCAAATACAAATGTGCAGAATATTTTATTTGTGATGCAATTTGACGTTGAACTTGAATGCATTAAAAATACAGAATGCCGAATTAAATATTCATATGGAGTAGCTTTTCAGTAAGACTTCAATGCTTGTCTGCATCACGTATGGAAGAGCTGCTTAAGCATCTGATAAAGCTGAAAAAGGCTAGATGTCTACCCACATTGCATCTGACACATATGATGTCACAATTTCTGGAACACTTGAAGAACACAATGGACATCTGCTGAAGAATCTTGATTAGAAAAGAGATGAAGGGGCTGAACCAGATGGTAGTCAAGTGCCTGTTCTACCAGTAAAGTTTTACATGGAATGCAGACTTAGAGATGCACCTTCAAAAGTATGCAGGAAATGTGCCCAGGGTTTGCAGTACTAATACATACAACAAATTAGCTGCACTTGCATTAAGCGCGTAAGATGCACATAAAGTACAACCAGTATAACTATGCATGGCTACAGGAAAGTTGAATTGTGATGCACAAATATATCCACAAGGGGGAGAAGCTGTTTGCTTCAGCTGTTGTAGAAAAACTGCTAACAAGAAGCAACTGCCAAGCTTCTGGCACTACTGTAACCTAGATTCTGTTTCTGTTTATGTGAGACCTTCACAATCTAAGACAGGGTAGGGAGGCTGTACAATAAGAAAAAGTGACTGGAAGAAGTGCCTCAAGAAGAACGTCACAAAAGTATTAACACCTCAGTAGCGGGCAAAGCCACATTGTAATTTATGTATTTTAAGGTATGTGCCAACCCATTTTGCTGGGCACAGTTTTCATACAGTTCCACAATTTCACAGTGGGATTAGGGCAAGGACTTTACTGGCCCACTGAGAGACTTTCACTTTTTTTTTGGTTGTCCTGCATTTTTCAAAGAACTACTTTGAACAAGTTATCTTTCAGAAACATCCACAACGTAAGGTACTTCCACCACCATGGGCGTCGCAAGACCCCTTTTACTGGGGCACGTACCCCAGTATTTATGAGTTCTGCCCCAGTAAAATCTCACATTCAGATCACATGGGTAATGGGGGGTGGGGGGCGTGTGCCCCAGTAGACCTTCATGTCTAACGACACCCCTGGCCACCACCATACTCCATGGTACAAGTTATTTAAGGTGTAAGCAGTGTTAAGTTTGCACTACACTTTGAGCACTTTGAATTTCAGCCAAAAATCTCTATTTTAGTCTCATCTAGGTTGCTGCTGTGTTTTCAGCAGGTGTGCTAACAAACACAAACAATGCTTTTTCCAGTAATGGCTTCTTTCTTGCCAGCCTTTGTTGCAGGCCTGTCTCAGAGCTCTTCATATTGTTTACAGCAGTACATTTAAGCTGCTCTCACTGACTGAACTCTGTAGCTCTCTCCACATAATCACTCGCCTCTCTTTAGCTTCCCTCATGAGTATCCGTCTTGTTTGAGCACTCAGTTTCGAAAGGACGGCTTTTTTAGACAGTGCAAAGCAGTTTATACTGACTGATCACTGATATCCTGCTGCGCTCTTTAAGACATTCAATGACTGTGATGGCTTTTAACTAATTTGTACCTGTATTGTCTTCTCAGAGCTATATGCTGTCTACTTACCACATTTAATTTGCATTCAGTGTCTGCCCACTGATCCCTAAACAAAGTAAGATTTATATCCAGAAGATAGGGGAACAGTGATGCACAGGTATAGGCCAAAAAAACCCCCAAAATTTTGTCCTTGTTAGGCAAAATATGTCCTATATATATCTTCTATAAATTTTGGGCTATCAGAGCTCAGGGGTCAATGCTGATTGTATGTGTGCATGTAGATCCTGCTGCAGCAACACCCTGGCTTATGAGGTCTCACTTGTATCTCTCTCTCAAACCACAGAGGGGAGCAGTTGAGGCCTGTGGAGGGGCGTAAATGAGCAAGGTAAGGAGATAAGGAAGTAGAAAATATGGTTTGTAAGGTGGTCTGTGTGTAATGGGGTTGCTTTGTCCCCAATGGAGATAACTAGATGAAGGCTGAAGAAAGGAACGTTTCCTGTAAAGTTTTCTTTGGTGAACGCAATAGAATTTACAGCTCCTTTGTTTGAAAGTGACACTGAGAAGAACTGTGTTGGAATCAGTGTCTAAGGCCTGTCATTGGTATCCTCCCTCTGCACTGCTGAGGTGCTAACCAGCTTATGGTTTGCGGAATTTCTTCTGGGCTTCCCTGCACTGCCCTGGATTTGTTGAAGTGTTTGCAATCTCAGCATGTAATCCAATGTGCTTTCTGTGTTTTTTCTATTGATTAATATTCTTGCGACTTATCTTAATATTGTGTTGGCTTACTGTAGACTGAGCTATGTGACTGTGCTTTGCTGCTTTTTTTCTGTAATATTGTATCACTACGTAAATACATAAATCCTTTATCCAGTGATCAATTAGCATCCGACTCATAAATCCCCCTTATTTGTCCTGTAGCCGCACCCTAGACCTTAGATCAAGGTTGGTGTTACACTGTGATGGACCCATCAAAGTTGCCTCACGCTCTGTGACAGGTTCTAGATTCATCGTGACCCTGTACTGCATTTGAAAGATGGCTGGATGTATTTGTAGATTAGATGTTTTTGGTTGTGTGCAGATTCTATTAAACTGGTGTCATGTCCGTCTAAAAAGGGGCAACTGTCAGTGTGCCACTATGAAACAGCCAGGGATAGACAGATTTTGCAGACCAAACTCAAAAGGTTGGCAGTTTGGAAGATTGGTACATGGGAAAAGAATCTGTCATCTTGTCATTGGTTTGTGTTGCCAAAAACACTGCATACATTGTTAAGAACAGGATGCTGTGCCTTGTTCTCCCTTGTTCTCCCTACCCCCTTTCTCTAGGGGAAGGAGGCCAAAGAGGCCAGTGATTTAAATCGTTCACCTAGAACAGTGTTGCCTAACCCGATCCTTGGGGACCCTCAGAAAATCCATATTTTTGCTCCCTCCCAGCTTCTGGAGCAGAAACATGGACTATCTGGGGGTCCCCGAAAGTAGAGATCTCCCTACCAGACAGTCCACATTTTTGCTCCAGGAGCTGAACGATTTAAATCACTGTCCTCTTCGGCCTTATTCTTCTCTTCACTCTAATAAAGGACAAACAGGTTTGATTGGATATTGGGACCAGCCTCCTACTGCAGTAAACAACTTAATAACTACCAGCGTTAATCATTTGGAACACTTCACCCTCTTTCTTTTCACCCCGTCGGTCCGAGCGATGGTGGGATTTCAGTTTTAATGAAATGACTCTCACTGACTGTGAGTGAAGGCTGACAGAGCGACATATGCATGGCACAGATCTGTGTGTTGTGTTGTGCTGTGTTGTGCTGTGCTGTACTGTGCTGTACCCGCTGCTGCCTAAGACACCCACCTTAGTAATTTACAGTGACAGTGGGATGGAAGCACCAGGGGGCAGAGCGGAATAACGGTATGTACAGAATGACGTGTGAAAAGCGAATGCTGGAACATCCTTCTTCTGGATAAGAGGGACCAGTGGAAAAGGCCTAGTGCCCAGAGACACGCAGACAGTTTGAAATGATTGGCGCCAATATCATTTATCTGGTGGGGGAGATATTTTTAAAAAGATTTAACTGCTAGTTGCCATTACTGCAGCTACCTTTTAAAAATCGTTTTATTTCATGATTCATTCATCTGCCTCAAATATATTATTACAATCTTTATGACTGTCATTCTGCAGGTCAGTTATTTACTTGACTGATGAATACGTCTAATTTTGAGCTATTTTGCTCTGCTGGCTTCTGACAATATAGGCATATGTCACTCTGGCACAAGCACTGCGGTTTTTGCTTAATGTGGGTTTTCCCATTACCCAAAGTCCCTGTCTGATTCCTGCTTTCATAAATGAATAGTTTCGTTATGGCTTTCTCTATTGCTCATGCTTGACTGCTTTGATGAGTTTATAGATACCTATGTAGCATAACAAATCTATATAATTGCATTATACAGTCAAATTATGCCCTTTTATGGCAAACTAGTAGGAGTGCTTCATAACAGGGAATGATCTTTTAGAAAAACGGCAGCAAAAATGCATTAAGCAAATTATAAAATTTTCTCTGGTTTCTAGGCAGAACTGATTGTTATTGCCTGAGATTTGTATATAATGGCTGACAGTCTTGTTTTAGGATGCCACATGCAGCTTGCCTGAAGAAATCCTGCGGGTGGAAGTTAATTAAATTTTACCTTTCAGCGTTTTAGCGCACACCTTTCATGAAGCAAGGGATTGTGGGATTGTTTGCTGAGAATAATAACTCACTCCTGCAGACACCTGGGATTTGTTTTGGTATTTTTTTTTTTTTAATGAATGTATGGGAAACAGAGTAAAACAAATTTGTAAGGCAGCACTTTCTAGAATTTGTACATGTTATGGAACATAAAGGAGGATGGAACAGAAATAAAGTTAAACACTTACAGATGGTCGCTGCTAATAACGCAGATAAAGTAGCTAAAGTGAGATTTATTTTAATGTAATGAATTTTCAGCCATCCTATTCTTGGAAAATACCATGTAAGACTGTATTTGTGTAAGTATTGGTCTATGTCCTATCTGAGGGTGGTCTGTCTAATCCGAGGAATATTAAAATGGCACAGTAAGTAATCCGAGGCTAGGCTGCTTTCTGCCAGTATACGAATAGCAGCACATTTGTTGTCGTAGCTGTTCTGAGTTTTCTGGCCTGGGGTGTTTTTTCAGGCCCAGTACTGAGAGTCCTGCTTATGTGGAAGATGGAGGGTAGTGACCCAGCCACAGCCTTTATAGTGGGCCATACAGTGTCACAGAGACCCCCCAGGGCAAAAATAAGCTGCTGTACACTTCTGCTTATTGGGCTGTAGCTATATGTTTGCTCTCGCTGACCCTCTTTTGGCGTTGCATCACGTAGGACCATTGGTTCTTGTGCCCACAGATTTATCATCGTTTACTACAAGTTGTCACACTTTATTATTAGATGGGCTCATCTTACAATCATCCATGTGACCAACAGGATCAAAGGACACTCTCCCTCTTAAATCAGATTCATTTTCAACGATCAGATTCTACCTTATCCGTGTAAATTACAGCGAGTAACGGACGCTACAGCGAAGGTATGATGATCATCTAATTAAATGTCATTTAATTAAAAGTGATGAATCTTTTTTTTAATCATCCTTCCTTTCATGTTGCATGAATCATTAAATCGGTTTACTTAAATCAATGACCAGGTTTTCATTTTAACATGGAATAATGAAATTAAAATGTAAACAAAAGATGAAAAACTACTGTATCTTACATTAAATAAATGCATTTAAAATGAGCCCCTAGTCATTAATATAAAACTGGGTGCAGCTACAAAGGGAATCTGGCTAAATCAGATTTCAGTGTAGAGAAGCAGATGGTTAACAGGCTCTGTCTGACTGCGCAAGTTTTTCTAACTGCGCTCAATAGGCTCCTTGCTGTCACTCATGATGCACTATTGTGAGCAGTCGCATGACGCCCCCGGGGCAAACACGGAGACGGACGCTGCCCTCCAGCCCCCTCCCTCTCCCAGTGTACAGTGCTGGGTGACGATGACACTTATGATGTCCCTGGAGGTGCCATCACTGCCAAAATGCCTTGAGCTGGGTTTTATTCCCAGCTGATTTCCACTACAGCCTTTCCGGTACAATGAATGCCAGGATTTACCAGCTGTCGCCTAAGGACTCTAGGTCCATGCAGTTGAAATAAACCATAATTTCATTTAAGGAAATACTGAAAGAAAATGGAATGTCCACGACTGCCTTGTGACTCTGCTGTGAAAAGATAATTTTCTCCTGTAAACCTGCGTTTTGAAGGGGATTAGAACCTAAATGCTACTAGATCTACTGGTAACTTTTTCCCTATGTCATGAAATCCTTATTAGCAGGATAAGCCTACTGCCATGACTGTAAATCTATTATATACAGACTGATGACTCAAGAACCTTCTGGTCATGGTCCCTCTGAATTATAACTCTCTCCCTGACCTGCTGTAACTCTGCCAAAAGCTGGAATAAGTATGACATAATTACAACGTCAGGCTAGCAAAATTGCTGGAAATATACATTTAAAAATAAAATAATTGTGAATTAATTGCTAGGCTCCAGGCCACCCTGCCACCCTGACCAGGATAATCGTTTAGAAGCCCAGTGACCCTAACTAGGATAAGCAAATAGAAGATAGATGGAAAGGACAGGTGGATAAATTTGTTGCACATGGTATATGTGCGGGGGGGGGGGGGGGGGGGGGGGGGGCGCCTGCATGTCCTGCTTTGAGGACAGGAATAGTCATGCTGATTTCATGCATCGTTCTCTCATTCTCTGCACTTTATGTATAATGTTGTGCTCATTTTTGTTGGAGCACTCGATAGCTTGGACAAGTTAATGCAAGTCCCAAGGTCCACAAGCACCCATTATTTGTTTTTCCTCCTTTTCCCCCCAGGCATCTGTGCTGAGTTTGAGTTGTTATTTTCCCTTCTCCAAACATTTGTGCCAAGTTGCCCCCAGCCGTACCTACTCTCTGTCTGTCCATGAAGGAAAACGTTAGCGAATGCTACTTCATCCATACCAAGCTCATATGTCATGTGATCCTGTTTGCCGTTCTGTCTCCAGACACTTGTGTTGTATGTATGATTGGCATTAATAGCAGTAAAGTCTTCTGTTCAGCCCTGAGGATCAGACATGTATATTATATTTTTATTATTGTCTTTAGATACAGTTGTGTGAAAATGTCAAAAGCCTTGGTGCATGAGATCGTCACCAACTGATTGGTTCCATTTAAACAGAGTAATAATTGTTTACAGTAACTGCAAACTTAATCTGGGTTATGAAACCCCATTTCTTCCATCATTATTGAAAAGCATATACAGTATATATAAAAAAATTAGCAGCTCCATAGTGACACCTGCTGTAAGGCCTTGACAATGCAACATACAGATTCTGGCACAAAGGACTTCAAGGCTGGTTGAGGTTTTCCATCTAAACAAGGTCTTCTTATTGACATTCTTTATTTGTCAATGTCCATGAACCAAAACTGGATTTATTTTCAGTGAAATAGCACTGTTTTGTACGTCACAGTTTTAATGTTATGCTAACATAATCAACTGTTTTCTTTTATTTTTTATTTTAGTTTTTATTTTATGGCTATCACAAATCTATCACTGGTGTGTGAGATTGTGGATGTTTCTCCTGGCATCAAACAGACAGTGAAGTATTTGAGAAATCACATGTCCTCTTATTGAAACGAAAGAAGCAATAAAAAGTATTGCTGCTATTGAGACTCACAAGTGTCCACTGTAATAGCAATATAGAAATAGAAAATACATCAGAATACTGCAACTGAAGATTTAGTGTTTGGTAGTACATTGCATATCTGCTTTACATCTGCTTTTACTAAAATAACTATGTCTATGTGGCTCTTTGACCCTGCTTCATAGCCACACCCATTGGACTATAGCATTGTGAGATGGTGATCCTTGCAACCTGGGTGGGTGCTCTATCGGCATCTCTCTGGGCGGGGCTGTGTTTGGCTTGATTAGCACCCTTTGTTGCATGTGATAGAGAGGGAAGGTGGTTCACCAAACACACAACCAGGAAAATGCACTAGGTACGTATGGGTCATTAATGGCCTCCGTCTCTCACTGTACTTTGGGTGCACCTGCAACAAATATATGGAATATGGAAACTGATGAACATGGCATAGGTGTTCTCATCATATACGGATGTGTTGTAGCATCTGGGTTGTCTGTCTCAATCAACATCAGAGGATACAGTTTTAACATTTAGAGGATGAATGGTGAGACAGGGCATTGTGAGACATGCTGAATGGTATTTTTGTTGGGTGTAAGAGATCACATGCATGAATATTTTAAATGACAAACTATCATCTTCAATTATAGTTTAATTTGTCGGTGTTAAGAATGAAACAGCTGAAATAAGTTTACAACCCAAAGGGACCAAAACTTTGCCTCATAATCAATGCATATATTACAAGAAGAGCTTAATCATACACATCCGCTTTATTGCTCAGTTTTCTGTATTTTTAGTGCATGGGATCAGTTAGAGGTAAGGAAGGGCTGTATTCTGGCTGCTCGATACCTGTGTAGACGATGTTACCTGTAAATGATCTCCGTGGGTTTCCTATCCTTGTCATTTGGGAAAAGAATTAAATGAAAAATGGCACGCCCATGACAAATGGCCTGTGACCTGTGGTGGCCGGACGTCGTGCGATGCTAAAAATACCTGCCCCTCGTGGGAGTGTGAGCTGCCTGGGAAGGTCGGCACAAGGACCGATTAAACCGAACGAACGCGGAACCGGCCAACATTTTTTAGATGCATGGCCAGAGAAGCCTGGGAAATGGATTCCCAGGACACTTTTTTCCGTACCCAAGTGCCTCCTTGTTTACAGGGGTGTTTTTTTTTTAAAAATGTTTAACATTTCAGTTCTTACTCCTTATGTGTATAAATATTGGATCAAGAGAAATTAAGTCTATAAAAATGTGGCAAAGATCATCGCGGGGTTAGTGTTAAATAGCGTTCTTCAGAAATATGCCTGCCACTCTGTTTCTCTGTCTCTCTCTCTGGCTCTCTGTGCTCTTTGGAAGCCTGATTAAAAGCTTCCCATTCTCACCAACCTCGAGCTGCTCTCATTAATTCCAATGGTGAGGAATGTGGAGAGCAAGCCTGTATGCCGGCTAAATAATGCAGTAACGATTTATTACCCCACGAGAGAACTTTCGCCGATGATAGCGTGTGATTCTTGGTGTCTGCTGACCTTGCTCTCTCGCGATGTAATGTAAATGAATGCAAGATGGGGTCATTTGTTTGGAGCCCATGCTGAGAATAGATGCTGATGCTTACATGAGACGTAAGCTGCCATTCAGAATCGTGGACCTGATTATGTGCAGCCTATTGAAGGAATCGACGGGCTCTTTGAACGTATTCTGTAGTTCTGGCTTATGTCCATCAGGAAATTACTTTTCCTTTCACAAAACAGACATAAATGCAATGTGATTATTGAACTAAAGTGAGTTCTTAAGTGGTTTCCTTTTTAGGGTTTTGATTCAAATACTTCAATAGTCAAACAGTCTTGAGTGAGCATTGGGCATTTAACCCTTTGTTTTCCTGCTACTAGGACAGGGAGTGTTTCCACCATGCATGAGCTACCGTGTGTAACCTCATTTTATTATTTGTAGTGATTCTTAATAATAATACTAATGGTTTGTCCTTTATTTGAGCCCTGAAATTCTCATCTCACTGAAGAGTTACTTGTGAATGGTACAAATCTGACATGACAGATGCTACCTAGAAAGGCAACCTCTCAGCGAAACTCAGAATAAATGAGAACTGTGGTCCTCTGGGACCTCGGACTCTAGATAACAGAGAAATGCCAGATGCCAGGAGACATCTGTGCCAGGTTCTTCCCCTATAGCACCAAGCCAGTAAGCTGCATGCCAAGTCTGGATTGGCCAGTGCCTACCAAATACAGTACCCACTGTGCAGCAACATCCTGCTGGAATCCTTTATCTATTTGTTATGCCTTAGATAATAACTGATATAGGTAATAATAACTTGATGGCCAGTGTTTCTGAAAATGTGATCGGTAATGTGTACGTCTTTTAGACAACCAGTAGACAAGACACTATATTTGTCATGTTCAAGAAAGTCAAACATCAGGCTGAAATTTCATTTTTGAAGCATATGCACAGAGGTGTAAAAAGTACTCAAAAAGTACTCAAAAATGTTACTCAAGTGAAAGTACAAGTAATGAGTGAAGATTTTACTCAATTAAAAGTAAAAGTATTCAGCCAGAATCACACTTGAGTAAAAGTAAAAAAGTACTACATTAAAATTGTACTTGAGTATTAAAAAAGTAAAAGTAAAAGCAAGAATGAAAACTAGAGATTCTTGTTTACATTTTTAATCTCTAAAAGCATGAAGTGAATGAACCACATACAAGGTTTTATTCTGCTTTAGAACTGTTTAGATTTAACCATTTAATTATACAAGGCACACCTAATGCAAATATGCAACATGCTACTCAA
>JAODJU010000040.1:27802132-27827870 GCA_026776725.1 Gnathonemus echidnorhynchus
TTATGCTCAACTGGTTGGTAGAAACAAAATCTTGGTCTGGATTTGTAGCTTCTGGACCTGAAATGCCCAACACTGCCATCATTTACATGGCTGTTCCCAGTATTTTCAATACTTAGAGTTAAGGATATGGTTGGCATTACGGTTGGTGTTAGTGATGAGGTACAGGTTATGGCTAGGGTTAGTTTGGGGTTTAATACTTGAATAGGTTAGGGGTAAAATAAGGGTTATAGGTTGGTTTAGGTTTTGGTTTAATAGCAGGGTCAGAGTTAGCGATGAGGTATGGGTTAGGGTTAGGAGAGGTGTTAGAGCACCATTATGGGATTGGGGTAATGGATGTTGTTAAGGATGAGTTTAATTCTTGAATTATGGTTGTAATGAGGTTTACAATTAGGGTTGATTTTAGAAATGGTAGGGTTAGTGATCACAGGAGGATTATGGTTAGGTTTAGAGTTGGATTTAATTCTAATGTTAGGATTAGGGTTAGGCTGGGTAACGGGATTGGGTTATGAGTGATATATTTAATGCTAAAGGTAGGGCTAGCTTTACTGCAGAAGCTAATGTTAAGGTTAGCATTAGAGTTGGGGCTAGGTTTGGGGATGAAATAAGGGTTATAACTGTGGTTAAGGTTGAGTTTAATACTACATAGCTAGATTATAGGGTTGGATTTAGGGTTAAGGCTTGGTTTTGTGATTAGGCAAGCCTGGGCTTTGGCGAGGGCTTACTGGGGCAGTAGTCTGGGACCTCAAGCTGTAGGGGGGCCAGTATAATCTTTGTGGGGAACTGCTTTGCCTATAAATATTTTATCTTATTTGCTGCTCTGCAAGCGCCTAAGCTGATTAAAACTCTGCAATGCAAGTGATTATGTTGTCGGAAAGTTTTTCTTTCTTTCTTAATTTGCTTACATGTACATCTGTCATACCTGCTTATTGTAAACTAATTTTAATATTTTTCAGTGAGGAGGTTACAAGTTTGTGCAAGGGAGGGTCATTCAACGTTGTCAGTAGATATTATTGTTTTATGGTAATTTCTTTGCCAAGTCAAGAGCTGGGTGCAGTAAAGTGGCTGTATTTTTATGTGTGCTTTTAAAGTAATGCATTCATAAACAGCGCTCAAACAGAAATGTGTATTTTTCCTATTATTTCATCTCCCTCGGTCAGAATTACTTAGAATATCAGTGAAATAAATTAGAAGCATTATAACAGGGCTGTTCCATGTTTTTCAACTTGAAATTTTAAATGTAACTATATTCAGGACATTCTGGTGACCTGGTCAGGTTTTGTTTATTGCCTACTAGCAGAAACCTGGCAATGCTCATGCTGAGTAAGATGAGTAACATTTGCATTGAGGGATTTGACAGTGGACATTCTGAGAATGGCCTGGACACAGCCATCAGACGGCTCCGATCTGGATTTTAATTTACTTAAGTTCACAGTGGAGAAAAATTTCTCACAAAGATATATGCTTCCATGTGATATGTGTTGAAGCAAAAAAGTGCAAAAAAGTGCAATCTCCACTATACACTACTGCCGACGTGTAGCATTCTTACCAGAGGTGGTAACACTAGAGGCTTCTGTTTACAATATGATTGACAGACTCTAAGCAACTTAGACTAACCATGCCATTTTTACCACATTCCGAAGTTCCAACATCATGCACTGAGATAAAAGTGTGTTGCATGCTGCGCCTGGGACAATGAATCTACCTTTGGTTGATGGTGGGGAACAGTGCGGTAATAAACCTTGCTTTTAATGGTAATTAAATATTTAAACTGTAATACTAAGAGTCTGGAATTTTTATCGTGAAACTGGTAACCATTTCATCCGTAGTAGAAAGTAAAGACTGATTTGAGGTCCAGATTAAATGCAGACATTCCTCACTTAGCGACCTACCCGTTTACCGACCGCCCGGACCGTCTCACCCCCCAAGTCGGTATCTAAGCTGTAGGAGAACTTTGGTCGTGAAAACTGCAACGCAGCTTCTGTTCTATTCTCTTTGCTGTGCTCTCTGATTTATTTGGGTCGGCGAAGGAAGGTTGTGTATTGTTTGCAGTAATTTGACCTTTATTTTGATTTGCCACATCAGTTTACAGTGACCTCGCGGTCCATTTGTTGTGCAGTGTCGACGGGAACATCCAGTAGCGCGCAAAGCGTTAAAGTTTTCCTTTGTCTTACAATTGTCTTACGTCTTCGAAAGCAATGGCTGTAAGTTTTTTTTTTTTACGTGATTCATATCTGAGTTAAATCATAAGCGACTTATTTATTTTCCACCTGCTGTTTTAGTTCGAAATGTGCGCTAACAGTGATTCACTGGATTGCAGTGATGCTAATTTACGATAAATGCCTATATACCTTATCGTATCGTTTATTTGTAATTCTATTGATGATTAACGTTAGCACTTATCGGCAGGCTTGTTGTAACTTTGCTATGCTAGATAGATCTCCGAAGTCTTTTCTGTGTTTGGTTTATTACAGTCTCACTCACAGATTGTAACCTGTCACACAGAAAACACGTATTAAACACTGTTTAATACAGCATTCAGTACGCTACTGTATAAAGACTTATAAACATACTGAAAACAGCAGTACAGTATACGTGAAATATCGGTGAGGGCGGCTCCTCGCTTACCGACCAGCTCGCTTAACGACCCAGTGAGGAGCATCTGTGTAAAATAAAAACATGTCGTGCGTAAGAAACTGCCCGGTAGTTTCAGACCCCTACTATAGAAGTTTGCTCATATTGACCTCATTTCTTTTGCCCTTATTACCCTCACTCTTTGTCCCGAAACGGCAAGGCGTTGATGGGGGCATTATTTAATTGTTTTTATAATGGCCGCCGAATTTTAGCTTGTTGGATTTGGAGCGTATTTATAGAGATGGGTGCTTTGTTATACCTGTACAATACATATTTCACCTGGCATCCATTATGAAACATTATATAATATTATTATGTTATTTCGATAGGAAAAGAGATATAACGTTTTACATGTTTATAATGTTAACATTTTCAAACGATTTTCTCTTAAAGTTTCAGTTTGCTGAACGTGAGAATAGCAACTTCTGAATCATTGATGACCATGCAGTGCTTGAGAAGGAGATAACATTATTTTAAAACGGTGTAAAAAGTTCAGTTTCTTTAGAAACTGTCCATAGTGTTCAGGGAAGAATTATTCAATAAAACGTTATATCTACACACACACACACACACACACACACACACACACACACACACACACACACACACACACAGTCACTAAATACCCAAGGTATGTAATGATGTTTCCTGAAAATCTCAAGTATGCAAGGGTTAATATGCAGTAATAACAGTATGACCTATGCAGATGCAGCATTTGATGTTTGTGGGCTTTTGCAAAAAGATCATATACTGTAGTTGATTGTTTTCAGAACTCTGTTTGTGGTGGTGCTTGGTCTTTAAGTAACACATGGATGTCTGGTGTCTGATGGATGGCATCTTTCATACCGCTTTTGAAAAAGATTGTTGCTGTTTTCTGGTTTGTCATTATGTTGTCTTCTCACCTTTGCATCTCACTGTCATTTCACTCCAAAGATACATGGTTAATGTAGAACATGCATACTTTGTTTCAGGCTTTGTAATGGTTTGCCAGCACAGGTCCACTCGTGGTCTGTGCAGCAATGGCTAATTAAAAACAAAGGCTTTGATACAGCATACTCTGTGTTTCATAATTTATGAGAGTAAACTGTGCTTCTGTGCATGACATTTTAGCCATTAATTTTAAAGCTAAAACTTATTTACATGACTCTTGTTGAATCTGACACCTTGAAGTGAATATATAGAGCATGTTTGTATACTCCAAAATATTTTGTTCAGGTAGGGCCCCAAAATTGTCTCTAGCTCAAGGGCCCCCGCCCTCCTTAATCCAGCCCTGGTTATGGGTATGGTTAGTTGTTGGTTTAATGGTTTAACCCTATGATAGGGTTAGGCTTGGCATTTGAAAGAAGTTTATAGACAGCAATCTAATTCGTATCAGTGTTTCCAGAATCAGCTCCTTTTTATGTTGCTATCACCTTATAATCAATGTGATATTTTCACTGACATCTGTGGTCTATCCAGTATATTTTTAAGTTTTATGATGTCTTAGAACTTCCCACACATTTAAACCAGTGTACAAACACACAAAAAAATTAAAAAGAAAAAAATGTTTTGTCAACAGTTCTTGTCTCTGGTAATTCCTTCACCAGTCAACCTGTGAGAGAGTCGCCACTCTCTAATGTGCAGCCAAAGCCTGAAAGTCACATCTGAGTTTGGTTCCTGGAGGCCAGTCAATGAGAGCAGACTGCTAAGGAAGCCTGTGTCGACGGGCTAGGCATGGAGTCACATGACAGCTGTGACATTATACCTTGGAACAAGTCAGCAGAAGGGAGAGAGAGCTCTTTCCTGGATTTTTTTCCAGTTAGAATTAAAATGGTTGCAATATAGGTTTTTCCCCCAACAGGGTGATGCTGTCATGGGGTCGGTTTTTTCCCCACTACTATTAGTGCTGCTTTTCTTAGTATCACTTATGAATTATGGACGTTGGAATGTTTCAGGACAGTCATTAATGTAGAAAGAGGAAAGAAAAGGTGTATTTGATACACATGTGATGGCCAAGTGGTGGTAGTTTAATGAAATTAGCATTCAGTACACATCTTCTATTTCAAGCATTAACCCCAATATTTCATTATAGCCCAAATGCATTACACAGCTCAGATGTATACAGTAGAAGCTGTCATGACACAGTCCAGTTAACTCTCCGGTTTCAACCATTATGTTAACAGACTACCATTGGTTTCCATGCAGTCCAAACATGCATATCTATTTGCTTCCTTTTGTATCATACAATAGACATTTATGAAACAGGCTGAAGCACAAGACAATTAATCCTACAGTTTTGTTCAAATAGATGCAGACCTCACATCAAGTATAATGTGGATTCACACTGAAAGGAAAAGCTTTAAAAGAGTGGTATCAATAAATTGGATCTTTAATGTCAGTACTAAAATGTGCAGCTTTATTCAGTAATTGTACTCCAAAGCGATGGTGTTTGGTTTCTTTTTGTATAAACTACTGATCCTCTTGCATGAGTCACAGGGCCATCACAAAAGGACAGTTGGGAAGAGTGAAAGAAGAGCCTTTCTTGCTGCACTGTGTTTTTGATGCTCTTCTCCTCTCCAATCACATCCAGACTCCTGGCGCGGCTGGGCAACTCAAGGAAGTCCTCCCAAACGCGGCAGCTCCGCTCGCGATGAAAGCAAGCGGGCACTCCGGAGACTGCAGGAAGGAGAGCGTGAGTGTTTTAGTCCCCTCTGCAGCTCAGCTCACAGCCCCTGCTCATTTTCACCACCATGGATGTAATAATGAGACCCGAGTCTCTAACCTGTGCTGTTCATGTACTGTCTCTCTTTTTTTTCAAATTGAACTGTTCCCCAGGTAATTTCCAAATAATCCACAATAACAGCAACTGTTTGGGGCAGAACATTACACATTTTACAGTTCTTCAGACAAACTGTGCCTTGCGTAACAAATAATCAAGTCTTTCATTAAAATATAACTCAAATGTTGATAGTTTCTAAAATAATAATACTGTATGGTGCAATCAGTTAAGTATATGTAATAATAAAATGACAAAATATTTAAAATAACCTGTAACATATTAACTAATAGTGAGTATGTATATATCAACAAAAAATACAGTGAAAGTACATTTTTAATTTCTTTGTGTACACATAGGTATTTTATACATGCAAATTCATACAAGAAATACATAAATCCTCATAAGTGATTGTGTTCATGTAAGTGTGTGTTTTTATAAATGAATAAATAGACTGAAGTTGTCTTGCCATTAACTTGGATAGACAGATTGGCATCGGCTCCTGTATGTGTTACTTGTGTGATTTAATGGGCTTCACCGGCATTTATATCGACTTATTTAGGTAGAAACCGTCTTGTAAGTAGTGATTCCCATCAAGTTCCTGTACCTTCCTACCTGCACCATAGGATTTGATTACTGGCTTTTTTCTGTCTCTCTTCATTTGAGTCGTCATCAATTCATATTTAAAAATCAGTTTACTGGTTCATTTTTCTCTGTCAATAATTCCAGCCTCTCTGCTTTAAAGAATTCTTCACTTGTGTGTCTTAAACTATTTTTCATGTGTACTTCTAGGTTTCGTAACTTTATGAAAACATAAAAATAATAGTGTTTTAGCAGTTTTCGTCTGAAATTGTCTTAGCAAATTCATTAATAGCAACTTGCAGGGCCTTATGACAGTCACTGAGAACTGATGGCGTAAATTTGCTGCAGGGCTGTCTTCATAAATGTCAGCTAATGCAAAGTAACCTTTACATTATAACCGTTTTATACAGTGTATGAATGCCTTACAATAAAAAAGCCTGTATGGCATAAAGTCGTATAGATACTCGGGGGCCTGAGAGAGGCATGGGTAACCTGGCAGATTCAGGGGGGCCAGCACTTGACTGGGGCCTTGAATACGTAAAATTATCCGTAAAATTTGACGGTGTGGCTCAACGTGACCGTGAATTTTATCGGGGGGCTCAGCATTTCAGGTATGCCTTGTAACATCTTGCTGTCAGTAATCTGTCTTGAAGCATTTGTGGCATTTTTCTGTCCTCCCTGCCTTTCTGTGCATTTCCTTACTATGCTTTGGTTGCCTCCTGTAGTCAAGAGATATGCAGTCAGGTAAAATTGTATTTCTAAATTTGTCCTTAGTGTGTGATAGGAGGTGTCGGTATCTATGCCTTGTGAAGGGCATGGTTTTCGTCATTGTGTTCCTGTTCTGGAGAAGAGGTTATGGAAAATGGATGGATCACGTGTAATAATCTTACTGCCTGTGTACCTTTTGAAAATATAAGAAAGTGCAAGGGTAATGTATATTATTGATAAAATTGTCAGTGTTGAACTGTTTTCATGAATGATAAATATTCAGCCTTTTGCTTAACTGTTTTTGTTTTCCTCGTTTTAGTCTAAAGTCAATCATGAAAACCTTAAAAATACATTTGTTGCAATTGGCAACCCAGATTGGTTTTCACACATTCTCATCTGCTGTGTGCTGTTAAAAAATTCTTCCACATTTGTTTGGTATACAACTGCCCTTCATTAAATAAACACTGTTTCAAGATTCTTATTCTCTATTGCAAACAGGCATCCCCCGCTTCATGAATATTCACTTATTCACGCTACTTCGCTTTTAGGAAAGATCTACGCTAGCACCTGTTTTCAGTAACTGAAATAATCCGAAAAGGATTTTAATTTTTTCCAAAAAAAGGAGAAAAGCGAAAATAGCATTTAGCATTTGTTTATCAGCAAGTCAGTTATGGTCATGGTCATGGTCATGGTCAGGTGCTGCAAAATATTTCAGTCAACAATGGACCACAAATTTGACAGTGGTCCCATGAGATTATAACAGAACTGAAAAATTCCTACCCCTAGTGACATCATGGCGCTACACATTACTCACGTGTTTGTGGTGATACTGGTGTAAACAAACCTACTGCACTGCCAGTCATATAAAAGTGTAGCAGACACCATTATATTCATTATGCAATACTTGAAAATGATACATAAACCAATTACACAGTTGTTTATTTACTATACTGTACTTTATATTGCTATTTAGGCAATACCATATAGCCTAGGTTTGTAGTAGGCTATACCACCTATGTTTGTGTAAATATACTCTATGATGTTCTCACAAAGGCTCAGAATGTAACCCTGTCATTAAGCGTCGCATGACTATATTGATTCTGGCAAGTGAAGCTGCACTGTACATACGTTATTTCTACTTATACGTAGGTTGTGTGTATATCATATCCTGTTTCACTATGTGTTACCGTTACTGACTTGATATGTAATTTTTCACTCTGGGAATGCTCAAGAATTTTCCTCACATGAATGAATGGTAAGTGCTTCTTTGCTTTATAACATTTTGGTTTAGGAAAGGGTTCATAGGAATGCTCTACTTCAGCAAACTGGGGGATACCTGTACTTGAAAACTGAAAATCGGCGACCTGTCAGTAACTAATGCATCTGTGGGAGAAGGTAATTGTTAGTTTCATATGGAAGAGCTGCAGATAGGTCCACGACCCAAGTGAGATGTCCTCTGTTTAAACATGCCTGTTGAATGGTGTTGGGAACAGGTGGCGAGTATTAGGACACATCTAGTCTTGAGTTTGCATGCAGAGCACATTTCAATGCGGTCGTGTGGAGATGGGGGCCAACATGCTGGTGCCGTGTGAGCGCACTGGTGCTCCACATTATTCATAGTGCTTTACAAACACTGAAGGGACCCTGGGACCACAGGGCATCTCATTTGGTCATGGGCAAAGGCTGCATCACACACTGACTCTACAGCACGTGTGTCCTCATGACCTCTGTCTTCATGAGAGGTGTTTTTAGGGGGGGGGGGGGTGATTTTATTTATGCATAGTGCTGTTGTACCTGTCTTATTAATCTTTTATTTCTTGCTTGCTATATTTGGCCTCATATAGGCACATAGCGAATATATTAGGATGTTAGCCTTCACTGGTAAGTTGCCAACTGCTAAATTATATCAACATTTTGCTTCTTGGAAATATTTGCTTGTTTTTTCGCATTACAGTTTTTTAATATGGCATTTTATTTGGTCATTTATGAGCATGTGCAAAGAATGGTATAATGTGGTGACTGGTTAATATGATGAGGAAGGCTGGTTGTCTGACGGAGGAGAGTATATAATGGTACAAAGCTGACAGGGAAAGAATCACCGTTATCCTCAACATTAAAATGTTGTGTGATAATATTGCCAGTGAGCTTGATCGGCTCCATAATATTCTGTAATATTACCCGAATAAAGCAAAATTCAGGGAATCTATTTTATTGAGTCTGGGATGTCACCTTATTTCACAGACACTGAAACGGTATCTTTTTATCCCCTTGGATACATCATTTAAAAGAAAAATAATTGAAAAATCTGAGCTTTTAGCAATAGCTTGATGTCATTCACTTTGTGTAAAAGTTTCCATATGTGTGTCAGTGACCATTGCGGGCTGGAAGATGGATGGGATGGACTGAAGCCTGAGTTTCTTTGACAAGGAGAGGGAACCTCCCCCTGTTTCGTCACAATCCCCAGCCATACTCATCCCTGTTCTGCTTATTGCTAGGTTGCAATAATGCAAATAATGCTGTTAGAGCTGGGGGAATACAGTGAGGCAGTGGAGCTGCCCCCTGTTACAGGCTGCCTCATATTCATGTTATCTGTTTTTAGCTGCAATCCAGTTCACTGTTTTTGGCAATCCAGAAAAAAAAACAACACTGTGAAAAGCACTTTTGATAACATACTTATATACCTACGGTGATGTGCTCATGTTTTCTGACATATGCTTTTACTGAGACAAAATAAATCACTCAAAATATATCAGAAATCACCCTGGTGACTATCTCTGGAAAGCAAACAAGCTGTAAGTCTTAAGACGGTCTTTGCATTCAGAAACACAGAGCATCGGGTCTGTAGTCGTCATACAGAGTAGGGAGCAGACACTTCCAAGGTAAATTGCACTTAGTTTAAGCTTAAAATTCAAGGTTTCATTTTCCTTATCTGGCATGAATGATGAATCATCCCTCAGCTGATTGTATTCCCAGAAAGGAGTTTAAAATGCTAATTCAGACACAATAAGCCTGTGGCTCGGCACAAAACACATTTGCGGTTTTAAGAGGCAACACGGATGGTGGCCTTCATTTGTCACCTAGGTGGTCCCTCCGGAGTTTGGGAGGCGCAGGCGTGGCTTCCACTGATGATGACACAGAGCCACAGAACAAAACGCCGCCAAAATCAGCATTGCATCCTACTGCTGGCAGTAATGTGAGAAGCTTATGATTTACCTTTATCTAATCATATACTGCAGGAAGCCAGGGGTTCATGCAACCAAGCAATTATAGTGAGTTTTGATTGGACCTGAAAGTTCATACACAGTCTGGCCTAAGAATGACAAATAGGCTGGATTCTAATGTATTTCTTATCAGGTTTGTTTTTTTTTTCCACAAAACGTGAAAAATACCGCAAACAATCATTTCATTCAAACTTCAGTCCGCAATTTTCTTTATAAGCACATATCTGGTGTCACTTATTCAAAGATACACCACCGTTTACATCCAAAAAATGTATTAACCAGGGCTTCACTGACAAATATTTATGCTTATGCACATTCCAATGAAGACCTGACTTAATGACTAACGTCAGCTGATGCAACTTTAACTCTCCTGTCATCATAAGCCAGGGGTATCAAACTCCAGAACTAAGCTACACAAGGCTCCGGCCCCCCAGGACTGGAGTCTGACACCCCTGTCATAAGCTGAGCTGTGGCCAAGACTATGAATTTGCAGGAAACTGACAACCAGGGGTGCTGGTCATCTGACCAAAACTTGTTTCCATTAGGAAGAGTAGTATTGAGAATAACCTTCCATGGCTTTAGGAAAAGTAATACTAATAATACTAATAAAGTAATACTAATAATACTAATAAAGTAATACTAATAATACTAATAAAGTAATACTAATTCCATTAGGGTCTGACTACCAGCCTTTTAATGATCACAGACAACTCAAGACCATTTTCAGCAGCTCATATCAAAGATGAGTGCTCTGGTCTCTGACTCCCCTGGTCAGTCCACAGTACTCAAACTAGAAACAGACTGGATCTGGATCTGTGTACCGCTTGGTCTGTGAAGGGGGTGACTTTATTCCTGCCTGTGACTGTGATCAATATCTGAGCAAGATGTATAAAGTGATTAATTCAACCGAGAGTCGTAATGAGCATTAACACATGCACCTGGCACCCTCTATGTAACTTCCGCCGGAGCCCTCCTCGCCCCCCAGGTCCGCTGTCCTGCCTCCAGCTGCGGATCTTATTTTTCTCCCCTGTTCATTACTGGGCTATTTTTGGAACTTAACCCGGTTCAACGTGGTTCACTATCAGAGTGAAAACATTTAACATCATTTTCTGTTATAAAACAAGGGTATTCTAGGTTACTTTCTCACTGATGGTGCAAAAACAAAAAAACAGTGTGAAGAATAGTTCTCCTTTATCCATCCTTTATTTCAACCCGCCATATCTGGTGACTGCATTTCAGAGACGCTGCCCAGAAAACAGTTTGTGTTGGCTCACAAATTGTGTTTGCACACTATCATTTTCCTCAACAGTTGTTTTTGCTGTCATTTTTCCTCATCTGCGTCCTCATTATATGGCAGTGAAGCCCAGACGACCTTATACTGGGAGACTGCAATGTCCCAACTGCCTATTCTCAGTGCTGATTTATGAATTTAATCATTCTTGGTGCTTTTTATTGATGCTATTTTATTGCCAGTATTTATTAATAGTGCTGATTTATAAATGATTAAACCCATCCTCATTTAATTTATATGTATATATATTACTGTTCCCCATCTAATTGAAGGAATATTATTGTTCTGGACAAATCACAACAAATACACCACTAAATATACCACTAATTTTCAAATATATTATCACTGCACTCATAAAGAATATGGTAATATTCTAATCTTATTAGAAATGAGAATAAAACATTCATACACTACCCCAGCTTTCTCAATTATGTGTCTTTTCTTCAAAAGATGGATCTAATCTTTTATTTCCTTGGTATTACACTGACATTTAGGACAATTTCTTTCTGTGAATTATTATGTCTAATAAAATCTTAATGGATACCTATACTTGAAATATTATTTTGTGGTACCAATAAAGCAAAGTCTGGAAGTTAAAATTACAGTTTTATATATAAAACACATTTTCTATGTTGTATTACTGTCCACTGAATGGATATTCATGATTGTGTGTAAGTGGATTTCATTATGACTGTTCTTCCAACTGTTGACCACATTCACCACTGAGTACTGAATGCATTAACAATAAAAGAGCGATATATTCAGACCAGAGAAGATCTTTGGTATCTAATTAATAGTCAAATAAATGTATAAATCTGTTCTAGAAAATAATAAAATTCTGTTTAAATGTTAAAGCTGTGAGAGTGTCATACAAAATCTCCCGATTTTGGTTCTGTATAGCTTACTGGACTGTGAACTGTGGACAGGTGTGACCATTTACACATGTTCCACAAGGACAATAATAAAGCCTTTCACATGACAGAGGTGGCTTTGTTGTCCATTTGCATGTCCATTCCTTGTGATGTTGGTGATTTTGCTCAGCGCCCTTTGGTCGCGTTAGATGATGGTTCTAAAAGGCTGTAGAAATTCTTTTGTAAGTCAGTTCAAGATCTACTGTGGGAATGAATGTGGTTCTTTTGAGTAGACAGTGGGCTTCCTGAAGTAACTACTTTTCATAACTGGCGGCAGAACATGAAATACTGATCATATCAACAAATCAATTCAAAGAGCTGCGTGTGGAGCCTGCAAAGTGAACATAACGTAGAAACAATCTGGAAATCACCCGCTTGCTGGAAGGGATAATAATAATTTGAGATAAAATAATAACATATATTACAAAAAAATATGATGGAATAAAATGCCTTAGCTAGGTTTCTGTCTTTTTTGAAATGCTGTACATGTAACAAAAGCAGAACTGTCCTGCTTTATTAAAAAGTTTTCTAAGTATGTTGAGAGGACGGCCTCTGCAATGTTCATCCAGGGCGACGCTCCCCTGACAGTAGCTGCATACTAGAGTAAGCGGCTGTGGATAATGGATGGTCACGCAGGTGTCCTCGGGGGGCCATTTTTGGTCATTTTAAACAGAACATTGCCTGGTAGCGGATGGCGGTGGGGAGGCCTGCTGGTCCAGTCTTGGTTCAGATTCCTGTAATTTAGTGCTGGATGAAGCACCTGAGATACTGAATGCTCAGCTCAGTAAAGATGGAAGTGATCTGGAACGGAGATCTGAGATGATGGAAATATACGCAACAACAACAATAATAATAATAATAATAATAATAATATTCATCATATCCATCCATCCATCAACAGGTAATCTTGAGCAGAGTCACGAGGGGGGGGCTGTAGTCTGTCCCAGGCAGCACAGGGCACAAGACTCAGGTACACCCTGGATGGGATGCTAGATATCACATAGAACACAATTGTGTGCACTGTCGATAGGTGCCAGTTATTTCAACAGCATGTTATACAATTTTATTATAAATTATATACATTATATATAAAAGTTAAAGGCAAATGTGACATTATAAAAAACTAAGCTATAAAGGTGTAAAGAATAGTTCCTGCTGACTAAACAGTGCGCGGTTCCACAAACAAGCACTTCAGCATAAAATGGGGGCCATATGGACAATTTCAATTAGGTTTGTATTGGTTTGCAGGAGCTCATTAAAGCGCTTCCAATTAAAACGGTGTTAACGTAAGTAAACATGACACACAGTTAGCGACCTGAGATTGTGATGGATTACGGCTCCTATAAACTATAAACACTGATCTGCTGTCACCTTCACTGTAAGCACTGCAGTTTGTCCTGCAAATCCCTTTGCCAACAGTCGCATATTAAATTAATAATTAAGTGTTAATGAGGAGATCTGATTAATAGAGCAGTTTATCATGTACAGTATATATAGTTTAGTTCTGGCTTCTTTGTTTTAAGGCTATCTATCCAAAGACCTCCATAATCAGGGCTAATTTAATGCCTGTATTGATTATTTGGAAAAAGAGCACAGAATTGTCTGGCATTTTGGTTCATTTGGCACTGGCATCACCTGACACTTAGTATGTATCTGGTTGGCGTGTAGAATGATCTCATTACCTCATGCAAGGCATGCGGTTCAGTTGAGCTGGTAAGTCTCTAGTGATGGAGTGTCTTGGGGCAGAGTGGTGCATCACCCACTGTCTGTCCTGCCTTGTGTCCTATGGGAAGCTTCAGACAACAGTGACCTTAAAAAATGGTGCTTATATCTCTTCTGATGATCATATAGGGCCCTACTTCACAATTCTTCTCTGTGTAACAACTCCACCTTCAACGTTAAAAGCAGAAGTCTAGTTTAAAACTGTATCATCATATACAGCTTTATAAAACAAACAATAACAAATATACTTAAGTAATATACTGTCCTTGTTGTCTTTTTGTATTTCCAAGGTATATGCACCTGATTATTATACACAATTGATTTATCCAAGCAAACAGATACAGATCCACTCAAACAGAGGTCACTCCCTGGAGACAATTTCTAGGCAAATCCTTAGCAATAGTAATATACAGCAGAACCTCAATCCCTTGGGATAAATGTATCTCTTGAGCATGTGAAGCCCATTTGTTTATTGAAACAGTTTTAAATCCCTGGGGTTTTAAAACACCATCAGGATTTTCACTGAAGGCATCCAGGCATAACTAAAGCACCCAAGGGGTAGCTTTTCACGCTCTTATTTGACCTGCCTTGACCTAGCTTGACCCAGCTTAATCAAGGCTACTCATGCAAATGTGTCATTGGCCTTGTGAACGATGTGGTTCTTTATTGCCAGTATTACTGACAATGGTCCTGGACCATTGATTTCTTCTCCTGTTGTGACATTGCCAAGGCAGACTGTTGCCCAGGGTGACCCAGCTGGATATTCAGTAACGACTTCTTGGATGAATTGTTATGCTCAATGATGCAGTGACCCAGCTGGGAGGAGCCACAGATTCTGAGCCATTTTAATGGTTGTCAGGTGTATCCACAGTCTGGTTAGTTAAATGTTCAGTAAAACCATGTGGAGGAAGATGGGGATGTGAAACATAGGCAATTTTCGCTTTTACTTTCAGTGAAAGGATTAAACCCAATAGTGTCAATAGGGGTGCAAAATGGTGTGGGGCAGAGGGATGTAAATGTTCTGGGGGAGGGGTGAGGTCAGAGGAAGACCCTGGATGCATGTGTCATCGAAGCAGAATTGTGTAAACGAAGCCTGTTTTGTGTGTGAGGTGGAGAGCGGGCAGAGGCTGTAGTCCGATTCTTGCAGGTTTACAATGTAGAGATTTAACAGCTTTTCTTCACTCTGTTCACTTGTGTGCCAATAAAATCGACCCATTCCATCCTCAAATCCCCATGCCGCAAATACACGTCATGGAAGAACCATAGACTGTGTATAAAAATGTCTGGGTTACTGGTTTTCATTTGAAGTACAAACAAACTGGCAATAGATCAAAGTGCACAGGTAATTTAATAACTCAGGTACTACTCAAGTACAAATAATGAACAAATAATAACTGCATGCAATACATGGACCATTATGATTGATAAGTGATGAACGAACATGGGATCAGTACGTAACTATCATTTAGTTAGTGGTTAATTACAGAGGTGGAAAGTGTAGGTTCAAGTATCAGTTCAAGTGCCAGTTGAGTACTCTGTGAATGTGACTCTTTATATGCAACTGGTTGGAAAATCTTGGTCTGGAATTGTTGTTCCACCTCTGGTTAATTAATACATAAAGTGTACTGCTACATTATTTGTGTTACCCAGTGTGTCTCAAAAGTGACATTCAAAATTTTTTAATTTATGCAAAGGCTGGCTGGCAGGCAATATTTCAAATACAAACATAGTATGTAGCATGGTGGGTGATTTTCTAAGATGTTTCAGAACCATGAGAACATGTGGGAACTTTGCACAGAATGAAGGGTGTCGGGTACTGGGGGGGCTTTAGTACAAAGGGGATG
Organism: Gnathonemus echidnorhynchus; assembly: GCA_026776725.1. Classification (NCBI taxonomy): domain Eukaryota; kingdom Metazoa; phylum Chordata; class Actinopteri; order Osteoglossiformes; family Mormyridae; genus Gnathonemus; species Gnathonemus echidnorhynchus. Next base: position 27,817,798 of record JAODJU010000040.1, read on the forward strand.
TGGGTGGTGCCTTTGCCTTTAGCCCTGCAAACAGAGTGTCTTGCCACAGGCTGTCCTTAATAGAGACTCTGCATCACAAAAAAGATATTGTTGTGTTCTTTTGTGTAAGATGACATTTCTGCTTTCAGCAGTATCGTGCAGTGACAGGCACTCAACCTCTGTGTTGTTTTGTTTGTGGCGTGTTGCATGTTCAGGAAGATTTGTAACAAAGTGGTGTAAAAGGTGCTACTGCTGCCAACATCAAGACATATTCTTCTTCAGGATTAGCAAATAAATTAGGGGGTCGTCCTTCAAGGTGAGCCAACACTGCACCCACCCCCTTTCATGAATTTCTCGTAGGGGAAAAAAAAAAGTTAATTGAAGTTTCTAAGGTGCATCTTTCATTTTTTCAAGGATCCTGAAAGAGCCCAATCAGATCAGAGAAATAGATGTGGGCCTGAAATCTGCAAAGGTAGAATGCTGGGAAGTGTTCATGTACAAATAGATATATATATATACAGTTATAAAAATACTAATTTTATGCAGTATCGTATACTGAGATGAAAGCCAATAGTCTCAGCTCACCACTAACGGAAGTATCTTTGGAAGTATAAATAAAGGTAAGAAGGGGAACGGAATTCTGGAAGTTGTCATGGAAGTAAGATTATAAATAAAATATAAGTCAAAATGGTCTCATGCATTTCTGATGACACTATTTAGATTTTGGAGTTTGACTGTTGATGAGGCATTCAGTGTAATTATTATTCTGTCTTGCTGTTTACATACTTTTGTTTATTTTAGTTTTGCAATCAGTGACATTATAACTTGACAAAATAAATGTCTGCTACCCATTTCAACAATTCCTTTCAAAACTGTGTCAAGTATTATTTATATTGTGCAATTGAAAAGAATCCTTTCACTTCTGTACATATCTCAGTAAAATCTTGCACCACTATACAAACGGCAAAAAGCTTTTACAAAGTTAGCATCTATTCATAAAATCAGTGCTGTTTTGTATTTGTTTTCACCTTCCCTTACCAAGCTTGTATTTCTTTGTAAAATAATGAACTCAGTTGTGCACAAACAGTTGTATAGAAGCGTATGCTTGTATTAAACTTAGGCATTTGGAGAAATAGCTTTATACTCCTAAAGCAAAGCAATACCTTTATTTTACTTTTGTACTTTATTTTGTATTTTGAATACTGCTAACACCATGGCTTTATTACTACACTGAGGAGAGTAAGAAATATTTTGATTTTTGTAACTCTCACAGTAACTGGAACCCTTATTGAATAATTTAACTGTTTCGTTTCACTTACTTTATCCAGCTGAACGAAACAAATGGCTAACCTTGACAGTAAATAACCTAAGAGAATTTTACCACAAAAATGTCTATTTCTGCCAGACTGAAACCAAACCATTGCTCAGGGTGTGGGAAGAATGCAAACACAGTGTAGTCAGACTGCAACATGAAAACCGATTTGGTCTATTAGATTTGATGAAGCTGACAGACAAATGACAGGGCGTCATTTAAGCTGAGAGTGTGAACTTCTATTTGGCATCAAGACCTATAAGTGAAAGCAGAAAGTCCAGTTACTTAAAAGAAAAATCCGAGGCTTTAACCGACAGGAGGCAGGAAGTGCATCATATTTAGACCGGAAATGAAAATGCGAAGGCGCATCGCAAGCTGCTCCCTTAAATGCGTCATCGTATGCATTGTCATACGCGACTTCATGAACTTCGGGTTTGCATTAGCGAAAATCCAAAAGCACTATTAGCCTCATTTCAATTTACTGCTTCAGTTAAACCAGGGCAGTCCACAAAAAAACTAATAATAAAGCTTTAAAAGGTAAATTAAGACCAGAGTTGGGTAATTCAGGTCCAGAGAATAAATGTCCAGGATTTTCTTTCAACCAACCAGTTGAGTACTCTGTGACTGTGACTCTTTATGCTCAACTGGTTGGTTGAAACAAAATCCTGGTCTGGACTTTTACACTCTGGACCTGAATTACCCAACTCTGAATAAGACAAGGAATATTTGGCATATCAAATATAACCTCAGCATAAAACAATATGATAAAGGGAGGCATATCTTGAACATGGATGAATATTAGCAGCTGCAGAGCCTATCACTGGTGACTCATTTAATCGCAGTGGTAGATGGTTTCATGGTGAGGAGTGGAGCCAGGCATGTCTGCCATCTAGTCCCTAGAATTACAGCCCTCATACTGTAAAATAAAAACCAGCACCTTTCTTTCAAAGACTGTTTGGAGGCACCATTGTTTTGTTAAAGAAGAAATATTTGAAGAGCGTGCGATATCTCTACACAGATCTAAATCCTCAGCACTGGTGTGAACTGAAAATGTTACCCAATACACAACAGCATTAGCTTCTAGGATGTAATTCATATGTTTCACAAATCAATAACAATATGCTAGCAGATAGCAGTTCAAATTAGAATGTTTATCTGTGTTTCTATTCATGTACCTGACATTTTTATCCAAAACAACATATAACAGAGTGAAGGGATACAATTTATGTGTTGCTTCCTGGGATTTGAACCCATGACCTTCACGTTGTTAGCACCATGCTATATTTTTTGAGCAACATACATATCCATCCATCCATTTTCCAAAACCACTTACCCTGTCCAGGGTCACAGGGGGTCCAGAGCCTATGGGAGCAAGACAGGGAACAACCCAGGATGGGGCGCCAACCCATTGCAAGGCACACACACACACATACATATATATATATATATATATATATATATATATATCATTTGCAATCGCTGAGTTGGCAGTTCAATAATTCTTTGAACTGCAATAATTTACAATAATTTATAGTAATTGTGGTGAGTCCAAATGAAGACATTCACTGTTTATTTATGGTTTCTTTTAATTGTCATTTTTTCCAAATATCAGGAAAAATAAGGAATGTATTCATGTATTCAAACTTCAAAAAATGCAGTGAAGACAGCTGCTTCCATTTCAAAATGCTCATATCACAAGAGTTTGTCTACTAAACAGAGGTCTGGTACAATGCCCTATATCCATCCATCCATCACTTAGGGTAAATGCTAACTGCTGACTCTGAATTTAACCCCATTCACTTTTCTGTTCCACTGCTCAAAGCCTTACATTACAGAGGTCTCTCAGTCTCCTGTGGGTGCAAGGGGAATGAGCCAACCGCTTTTTAAATCTAAACAGTCATGCAATTTAATTGACAAATTAGGAAATGCGCAATAAAAAATGGAATTAAGTTAGCAGGATGAGAAAAATCTGAACTGAATCGAACTGACAGTTACTTTATTGTGTATCACCTCCCATTGTACACAGGGACTCTGCTGTGCCCCTTTTGCATTCAGTGCTCAGTGCCTAAAGGAGACCATCTGCGTATCAGTTCAAAGGCAAATGGAACGGCGAGCGTGCAAATGGAAAGCAAACAACCTGCCTAAATTGGAAAACACTGGCCTAACTTGAGTCCAGTCTGACAGGAGCGAATAGTAGTCAGTAGTCAGAATAGTGAATGAGATGTGAGATGACACCGCCTTTGTTGTCACAGACAGTCTCTGTGCTCAGGCTATTTTTTTTGATCTGAGAATTGAGATGGCAGAGCGAGCAGTTCAGGGTTCATTTGTGCTTCCTGTTCCTCTGGTGTCCATTTGAAGTTTGTCAGAGCTGCTCTTAGATCCTCAGGCCTTCTCCTGTCCCAGGAGAAGTTATCACAGCCCCCGGCGTAACGGAGCATGTGAGAGTCATGCCAGCCAAGTGTCACCTATAGGAAGAGATTTTTTTTAATGAGTATGAGTACATCTACTAGGTGGCGTCTGACATTTCGTTTCAAAACACAGTTTAATTCTACTTCCTATAATCTGGAAAAGAGTGATGTTTCTCTACTAATGTGTAACAATACCTTCAGGTCAGTGCTGTTCTTCAACAATTGGGTCTGCTGGAAAACAATGGGCCAATGATATGTGAATCAATATATATTGTTAATATGAATATTATAATATTAGTGTGCTGGCAGAACCATTTGCTTTTCAGCTGTAATATGCTTTTAATTGTGGCCATTCTTATAATGTGATAATAATGCAAGCCAATACATGGGGAAGACTGAATGAAAATTGCCTCCTAAATTTAAAAGTGGCAGACAGATTCAGGTTTGCTGGTTATGTAGACGACATGAGCCTCGGCTGAAATTAGAGGGAAGTGATGCAGTAAGAATAGGTTCTTGACATCTTTTTTCTTGCAGGGATGGTTAAATTCATGAAATGTAGAGTTCATCTTCACAGGGAATGAAGGTAGTTAAATTTCCTTATGAAAATTGCAACGAATCGGCGGCAAATCATTTAATCTTAATGGCTGAAATCCATTTCATCTGCAAATGTCCTTTTAAGGAAGCCCTGGGATGAGTTTGCGACTGCCCTATAGTTCACTGAAAATAAACACAGCTTTGGGACCTGGGGATGTTCAGAAGAAAATGGAGTTCAGCAGGAAATCTGTCGGCGTTAAGAGGTAGCAGGGTGGTGCAGTAGGTGAAACTGTTGCCTCGCACCTCCTTGGTTGGGGGTTTCATAAGCATGCATGGAATCTTTGTGATGTGTGCATTTTCTCTGGGTTCTTCTTGGTTTTCCCCCTGCAGTCAAAATACATTCAGTCAGACCTACAGGAGTTTGTTAAATGTCTGTAAATTGTGCGCCCTGAGATGAATTGCCAGCCAGTCCTGGGTGTATGCCTAGTTTGTGCCCTGGGCTGCCTAAATTGGCTCCAGTCCCCCCAGTGAGCCCGAACTGGACAAGTGCTTATAAGATTAATAGAATATGCCCCTAACCTACGTAAATATGTGTTTGTATTGGTTTAGCATTATGCTACATCAAAACAAACAGTCCCTATTTGTGAGGGATATATTATAGAGGATTCTGTCAACATGCGCTATGGATATACTTACAGAGTGCAAAACACGATCTGTGTCTTTGTATATGAATCAACTGGTAGATGTACATAGATTAAGATGTACAGTACACACACTCGCTTTGGCTAAGGGCATCTGCTGAATACCATAAATGTAAATGTATATGTGTGTGTTTTATACAGATATACAGACATTTTAGAGGTACAAGCCTAACAAGAGAAGGCAGAATATAATGAAAAATAAAAAGGTGGTATATGACAGCCATTAGAAATATACACCTCTGATAGTAGAATTAGTTAAGTGAATTAATTAAGAGGGTTTATTAACAGTTCTGTAAACTATATAAATATGTAAACTAGTTTAATTGCTTGGCAGATATCCAATTTTGTTAGAGAATATTAGTGTTTATTAAATGTTTTTTTCTTAGACTTTTTGAATGCTATCAGAAAAACCAGAAAACATCTAAAAAAGGGGATAAAAAATGTATATATAAAGGAATTGTATTAATGACTCAGCTTTTAATATAAAAACAGCATAGAAAAATAAAGCCAACAGACGACTCATCTTTGAGTGACTGTTGTCTGGCCATCAGTGTGGTATTTTCAGGACAATGTAATGATTTTTCCTATTGATCGTATGCAGGTCTCTGGGGGGTGTTGTTCAATAATTGGCAGGTTCTCTGCTGGCTGAGATTTGCATTTAAATAGACGGAGTACAGGTATACACCAGAGAAAAATAATCCATTAAACTATTTACAGTTGCCCCTGACATTACTCGCATATATAGGACTAAGGTTGCAAAAACATCACAAAGGCATGGATGGAATGAGCTGTACTGGTGTTCAAATGGACAACAAGCCATTGAAAAGTCATCCACAGTCACTTACTATCATAACTGTGAAGACAAAACTAAAAATAGTCCAATCATTTGAATCTGATCGTATAGCGTGGTTCTTTTTATGCTTGTTCATTGGTAGATTTCAGTATGATAATTGAGAATGACCCATTGTGGCTTCCCTGGAGTCTGAAATGAAAGAATGTCCACTTTCTCCTTGGACTATTTGTCATTTTTGTCAGTGTACTTCTGGTCCTTTTCTGTAGCTACATGGCAAGCATGCTGTTGTAAACAAGTGGCAGAGAGCGTGTTTTCCCAGATGGAGGAGTGAGCGATTAGCTGGTCTGTATTCTGTTCACTGGACTAAAGGCCTCATGATTTATAATTTATTGCTGCCAATTAACTGTAATAGGTGCAGTAAACCATGTCTCAAAACATTAGGCACAACAAAATTACACTGTAAATAATTCTGTTATATTAGTCCTCGGTAACCAATCATACTCGTGTGGTTCAATGTTATTGCCGCCCTTTAAAGACAGATATTATACTTAGTCCTATTGTGCGTTCTCTTGTAATGATATTGTAAACACAAACAGTATTCTTTCTTCATATTATCTGGTATGTAATGTTGATTCTGTTATCTCTAGTGATCCATATCATACAGATTGTACGACCTCTACGAATTGATTGGTACTGTGAATTCTGAAATATGTTGTATATGCCTATAGCAATCTTATAATGTGTGGTAGATATGTGATTACAAAAGCATTTTGCAATGATTTTTGATTGAGCTTGAAAATTAAATGAATGATACACACAAGAAATCTATGTCTATAACAACTGTTACTATATGAATATTATGAATGATGATGCTTTATTCACCATTGTACAAACACAAGCAAATTCCATTTTACTCTCCTAACAGTCATACACTACATACAGGTGAGAGAGAGCCAGGCTTGGAGTCCGAACGCAGGGTCAGCCATTTTTCTGGCACCGCTGGAGGGGGTTTTGGGTTTGAGAACCCAAAGGACCCAACAGCGATATGATTACTCTACTGGCCATGGGATTCAAACCAGCAACCCCTCAGTCACTGATTGTTGTTTATCAACACCAAGAACGCAAAAAAAAAAAAACGTACAGGCAAGAGCATTCTTGCTCACTTAACTCCCAAAAACGAACTTGGGATGCAATGAATCATGGGATTGTTCTCGTTCGCAATATGTAGGGCGAAGCAAGAGCGACATTGAGGGATTTTTAGCATCCTCCGTGCTTCTGTTCTTGAGTATGTGAACCGTACTTCGGCGATGGAAGATGACGTCAAACAGATACACGAGAACAAAAGAATGGTCAAGTGCACATATTGATAAACACCAGCTGACCCCTAACCCACAGAGTCACATACCACTCCATTACGTTTATTGCCAACAGCAATGTTAGAATAATATATTGTATTGCTGCCGGTGTATTACATCAATGAAAACAATATTAGACAATTTTTCAGCAGCAGAAGGGACACTAAAGCATAGGTCTCATCTTCTTCTTTATCAGATGTTACTACAGGGTTAATCTACCGTGTTGATTTACGTTCCTTAAGTAACTGTAGACACTAAGGGGCTGTGGAGCAACTTGGAGGTGTTTTGGTAGATATTTTTCATAATGTGTTATCGTGTGAGCAGTATCCTCATTTTAACCATATGCTTTCACTTGGCCAGTTTTTTTCAGTTTTTAGGTCAGACTGTGATTTAGAAATAGGGAGTCAAGAGCGTCGTGCTGCTGAAAGGACACTGTTTATTCCGAGACTCGTACAACCTTGTTACATATCTTGATTCATCGCTCTGTAGCGGTGGGATGGTTCGAGGCCAAGGTCCTTGCAGAAACGGCACACAAGTCTGCTGCTGTACCGGTCAACCATGGGGTGACCTCACATTCGTATCCTGGGGAAGCACTATGTTCGTCCGTGTCTCAGGGGAGGAGGTATTGATCTAAGGCCAGTTGGAGGCTTTAGAGAATCCCTGAGAGGTATTCCTGTAGGCCTATAATAAATTACTGTTGCAATGTCCCTGTTCAAGCAAAGTCGTGCAGTATTTTCTCAGCAGAAGCAGACAGGCATTGTACTCTCCCTAGAAGGCAGCTTTAAGCCCCTCTGCTTATGAGCTACAGGAAAATGACATGATGCAAATTTGCTGCTAATCAAAACATCAATTAACGCTTCGTGCCGACATCAAATGTGACTCTTCTATTTGCATAATGGATATTAAAAAGGGTTTTTAATGAACAGACATTGGGGCAATTTATTGATTTCAATAAAGAAAAACTTGAATAATCCAATATAGGTACCAAAGATTAAAAACTATTTTATATGCAACCTTTCAAAAGTATGTCATACCGTAATTTGTGTTTCTTGTTTACAGCCAACAAGCAGAACCTATATGTAGCCTCTGGCTGACAAATATGATTATATACAAATAGGAGGAATTCCCCCGTGGTGGCTGTAGGTATCATAGAGGGCAGTCATGACCGTGTATTATTCATCCTGTGTATTTTTGTTGATATCTCAATTTTCACAGTAAACAGGTGCAATGTTCTCTTTGGTGGTCAGCCTCTGACTACACCGGCCAGCTTATACTGCTCACTGCAAAAGCATAGCAGTGAGTCGTGTTTGTGAAGATGAGCTCTCATGCATTCAGAATTATACGGCCAATACAAGTTGGCTACTGGCATGGCGTTGAGACCTGGTGTCTATTTGCCTGTTTTTTTAATGGTCCTGTGTTCAAACTTACGTTTATTATATCTTACATACTTTAAAATTGCAACATGCTTTTGGTTAGTTTAAGTATTAACTATTATTTAAGTAGTATAGCCAGTAGTGGACTTCTAAGGTCCAGAAAGTAAAAATCCAGACCAAGTTTTTGTTTCAACCAACCAGTTGAGCATAAAGAGTCACAGTCACAGATACTCAACTGGTTGGTTGAAACTAAATCTCAGTCTTGATTTTTACTTTCTGGGCTTGGAAATGTTCACCTATTAAAGAGTTTATTGTAACAAATCTTATAATAATGTAACGATAAATATGGGAATAGATCTCCTCGTATTTTTCCTCCCTTACTTTAAGGCACTTCAGTTTCCTCCCACAGTCTGTAATGTTTGGTTAAATGAACAGGTTTTTATGCCTTGCCCTTGGTGTGTGGTTGTGCGTCAGCGTGTGCACCTGGGAAAGGCTTCAGATTCACTGGAACTCTGAACCATGCATATCTGCCCGTCACCTGCCTCCCCCATAAGCGCTTATTCGGTACAGGGTCATGGTGAGCCTGCAGCCTAACCGGGCGAGCACAGGACACGAGACATCACAGGGCACGCATTCACCGAACGGGCAAATTAGAGATACACGCGAACTGTCCAAATAATGGGTTTGAACCCCCAGTCCAGGCGGTGTAAGCTGCAACTTTACCCAGTGAATTTCTAAAATATTAAATGCTATTGTAAGAAAAATGTAAATCATGCCATCCATGGCTATAAAAATAATTTTAAAAATTAAAAAAAAAAAACACAATAGTAGAGATTGGTCCTGTGAAAGGACTGTGAGTTCAAGATGCTAGTGAATGGCATATCCACTGATTACAGAGAGAATGCACAGGCAGTAGGGACCTACATCATTATCTCCATGGTGAAAATTAGGGTTTGATGCACAGGATGGCCAGAGGGCTGCATGTCTGATTACCCGCTTTGGTGTCATGTGCAATCCATCAAAGTAAGGTTGCAATAAAACGCAGTAATACCCTCTGGTGAAATCAATTCAAAGACAAACAAAATAAAATAGATAATGACTCGTGCATATAATAGGCCCATAGATACAAATATGTTTATTATGCCATATGAAATGCCTCATTGATACAGACACAGAGCCTGATTCAGAATCTCACTGTGCTGGATCCTGAAACAGCTGCTGGACTGAGCCCTGTGCCAGATAGGGAGATATGGTGCAGTATTTTTTGCCTGAAATTTCTCACATGCCTTTACTACTTTCTAGCAGAAATTCAGTCTAGAATCATTTACAGTGAGCTTGAGTTCTGCATCATCGCTTTTGATTTGAAATGTTTCATGAAGGGTACTCCACGTTTAAATTGAGCCTTGGATGAATTTAAGATTTGAGTAGAGTAACTTCTAGCCTGAGTCCAGCATGAATGGTAAGATTGAGACCCAGCTATCAGTCTGGCTTTGGAGATCCATAACGTAATCATTCGTTATAGACACATTAATAACTGAAAGTATAAGGTACATGACCAGGGGCTTTGGAAATAGAGGGGACAGGGGAATACGCCCCCCCCCCCCCCCCCCCCCCCCCC
>JAODJU010000040.1:27843528-27858368 GCA_026776725.1 Gnathonemus echidnorhynchus
TGTTCACGAGTTACTATCAATGAGTCGGAGTCAAATCCAAGTCAAAAAATAACGAGTAGCAAGTGGAGTTCCCAACCCTCCACTGTTTCTACACTTGAAAAGGATTGGCAAGAGTGAGAAATCAGCACCGGGCGTGTGCGCCAAATTAGCCCCCTGTGGGGGTGCCTCATTTCTTGGGGCTCAGCGTGGCACTGAAATTGGGCAAGGGTCAGATCATCATGTGACCTAATTTTGTGGGCCCATCTGGTTAGAAGTGATATGCCCTCCACCCGGCCAACCAATGTGAAACAGAACAGGCAGCAAATCAAAGAATGAAAGGGGAAACCGCCAATCTATTTAGTTAGTAATGATTTGAGCAACAATCGTGTAAATAAGACTGCTGTAATATTAATAATCAAGAACATGAAAAACATTCTCAACTGTTTTACTGAATATTTGGAAAAGAATAAATGATTGCAGTTATATTACCCCTTTACTAACAATCCTTCTGTCCACTTCTTTGCAAAGAATGTTTACCTAGTTATGAAGAAAGACTCACATGCCAGTAAGATGATTACATTTCCCCACCACTTACAACAACTGATAAAAAATATAAACACAATAGCGTGAGGTTTTCATCTAGATTGCGTGTAAAGATTGTAATTTGTAACAAAAACTGGAAATGTAGTGACAATGAAATGCAGATAAAATATGTAACAAAGCAGGTGCGGCTGACAGGAAAATGGCATTTATGGATTAGAGCTTGAAGCTGCTATATCTACTTAAAATGAGAATAAACAAAAAAACATTTGCTGCCATTCACTCGTGTGGGTTCTGAGTGCAAAACAGTCAGTTACAAGAATGATAAAAAAAAAAGAACAACAACAGGACACTCACAGCTGGAAAATCTTTTTCAGTTCTCTGGTCCTTTTTGCCAGCTTTAATTGTTCAGATGTTTCTGGTGTCCTAGAAGGAATCTCCTGTAAAGAAAACTGGCAGCCTCTTTAAGAAAGGCACAGCTGGGCGTGGCTTGATTTCCTGTGCTTAGCGACGCTAAGCCCAGTATCCCACAGGAACCAGTGGGGGTGGACAGGTTCATACTTGCTTACAGGGCTGTTTGCAGAGAGAGATATGGCTCTTTCTTGGTTTTGCCTGCCAATACAGTTACGGCTAGTAAGAATTACCAGTGTTGCTAGTGACATACTTTGTCACTGCAGCTTCTGCAATAATATATGTCTGGATATCTGATAAATAATCTAATTTAAATATTAATGTGAATGGCTTTAGGCATAATGGGAGCATCAGACCTATTGCAACTAAGTTTGAATTGTTATATGCATGAATTAACTTTAAATAGATGTTTGGTGGAGGTATTATTATTAGCAGTACTCTAAGCTCTCTACAGTCAATGCCTTTCCAAATAGGCAGCACGCCTCCTGGTGCATATGAAATATCATCATGATCATTATGCCACTCGTGCTGATTTTTTGAGCATATCCTGCAAGCAGTGAATAGAAACACATAGTATTACAGAGAAATGTCGGATTTGCATTTTTTTAAACACCTTTTTAAAATGGAATCTTTACTAATTCTGACCAACTTTGTGACTCTGTACCCAGCTATGTTAGGATAAGGGTTGGAAAATGGATTGGTAATTTTGACAAGTGAGAACAAAATACATATACCTATATGGAATGCACATTGAATTTGGTACCACTGGGCTTATTTATTTATTTATTTTGTTCACTTGTTCAGGGTGCATGTTTGATGAAGGGAAATCTAGCATGGAGATAGGCTTAGTGTTTTGAGTTTTGGTTTGCAGTTTCACTTGTAGTATCCGTGTTTTTTTAAATCTAGTATCATGGTATGACAGACGAAGGACTTGAGGGCTGGGAGAACGAAAGGGACTGGGAAATAAACAGGATCATGAGGGATGAAAAACAGGAAGGCTCGGGGTGGGAAGAGCAGAGGCAACAAGAGGGTTTAACGTCAATGACTGGGGAACACAGGCTTTGGGAAGCTGGGAGTGATTTGCACATGAGGGTTAGAAAAGAGATGCAAGATGAGAGAAATAGGAGTGGCTTGTTAAGACCATGACAGGGAGGAGATGGGCAGGGATATGACATCTAGATGCTATTGTTCACCGAATTCTATGGCGTGATCGTAAACAATCCACAAACATCCACAAACCATTGCCTTGGTTGTCAGACAGGATTATTAGGACATTAGCAATCCAGCTATGACCTGGCATACATGCATCAAGGAGCTGGACCTACCAGGCTCAGTATAATAATATTAATAATATAACAGTATAATGAATATATGAAGGGAATAACTGTCTACAGAAAAAGACTTTAAAAATTGTGAAATATTCTTGCATACTGTTGCATTTATTATTGCCTTATGTGCTCTATGCTACGAATTAATAATTAATATTTTCTGCAACATTCATTGCACCCTCTCCTTTAAGGGGATTTGTTTTTTTTAAAAAAAACTCACACATTGCCTCAGTTTTCTTTTGAAAGTGAAAGGTTCATTAGACAAATGGCTTTTATGACATACCGGAGTTATCATGTAATGTGAAGAGCAGACCCATACATTTCGACATGCGACGAACAGCCAGGCTGCTGTGTTTCTAATCGGGAGAGAGAACATGGCTTTAACATTGGAATGAGTCCCTCAAAGCTGCCCTTGACTGCAAAGACATGATTCTGCTGTCCATGCACATATTTTTTTCTTTTGTCATTTTGAGACTCAGAGGTGACGTGCATCGGTTTAATAAACACCAGACCATCTGGTGCGCGCAAAACATGGAAAGACAATGAATGAAAGATCTGAGGCTCCATTCGAGAAGAACAAGACAGCATCCCAAGAACTTCAAATGGACTAAATTCCCCTTGTTTTTATCCGTAAGGCAATTGTTAAAAATTGTTATAGCTAAATGGAAAAGGTCTTAGTCCAGTATTTTAAATAAAGGTGCTGCCCAGCGATACATGAAGTAAAAGGAGAAAATATTCACCTTGAAAAGCAATGGAATTGATGTGCAGAGAGATATAGTATAGTCTATTGATTTTTGCACTTTTGTTTAGTGAAAGATGTTGCTCTTTGACCATCAAATTCCACTCAGATCATTATCTGGAAAAGTTATTGGGTATAAATAATCTTTAAAAAGCCATGAGCTTTAATAGATTTACAATCCTTCCATCTTCTCACCGCTAATGCTGATCAGGGTCAATGAAGGACCTAGAGTCTATCCCAGGCAGCAAAGGCTAATGGTCCTCCCATAGCCAGCATTAACTATTTTGGATATTTGTGCTATAGCAGCCTCACTGTGAGATCGGAGCAGTTGGGCTAGCCTTTGTTCCCCACACGCATCAGTGAGCCTTGAGCAACCATGACTCCATCATTGGTTCACCACCAGCTTAGTTGATCATTCATATAGGTCCTGCATGAAATACATGAACCGTCATGATGGATTAATGATGAACTTAGCACTTAGTTGCTGGTTAATTAATGCATTAAAAAAGCATGTACTACTACATTATTTGTGTCCCCTTAAGTAAAGTGTTACCCAAAAATAGTTACTCTCATAAAATCCAACAGGTCAGACAATCTGGTCATGTAAGATTCTCTCTGGTATGTTTCTTTGGGACTATTAATTTGTTTCCTTCCAATGTAGAAATATTGAGTCTTCAAGTCATACAGTGAAGTCTCGTACATAATTCCAACTATGAGATTTTTCTAATCATTACTGTCATTGTGTTGTATTCAATCAGTGGTCCATGTCACAAGGAGGCGATGGCTCAATCTGAGAGGCCCCAGTGCAAATCCTGAGGTGTCCATATGTAATGTAAATGTTGTAAGGCCCCCCTTTGGCATGGTGAAAATTGGATAATGTATCCTCTGTTGATTAAACCAAATTCATATGGGAGTGGATTATAATATGTTCCGTGCACAAAAAGAAGTGTGATGTAATCTCGGGAGGAAATATCATGACTGAGTGGTAGCATGCATGACCTGTCCGGTCAGTTATAAAAATACTGCCTTTTCAGCCACAGCTTCCTCACTGCTTCATAGCTGCTGCTTGCAGTTTAGCTTTAATAAAGAATGTGGGATAGACTCCCATGTCAAACCCAGAGGGCTCTCCACCATAGATCATACAGACATTGCAGTCCCACTCAAGCTTGTTTCATTTATAATTCATGCAAAGTGATGTGGGAATGGGGCTGATTTTGCAGTATTTTACTGTAACTACAGTGTGTCTATCCTGGTACCTTGATCCCCAGCCAGTGTCAGTCAGATCAAGGTCTGCTCTTGCTCTGGAGGGTGCAGAATAGTTTAGTTGTGGGAAATATTTTGTTTTGTGCAATAGAGCAAGGACACAAAGCTGCAAGGAATGTGCCTGTTTAAAGGGGCACTGCTGAACTTCAAAATGCAAATAAAACGGGGATGTGCACACAGTACAAACGGAGGCGGCTTTTTTCCTTAAGATGCGTTAACTACAGAAATTCAGACCATATATAACAAAAATATGCACCAATGAATATTGGATGTACACCAAATAATATGTAACAGTTGTTTTAAATGATATTTTACTTAATAAGAAGATGAAAAATGAGGCATAATACAAAAGGGACAGAATCTGCATAGCATTTCGCTCCTATAAGCCTCAGTGTCAAACTCTGCTTAGTTTTAACATTTAATCAACGTAAGATGTCAAAGAGACAAAGTGAAATTGTTTTCTTAAAGGACATAAGTTAAAAAAATAGCCATCCGTCCCTCCCAAACATACCACCAGTCTCAGATGCATACTATCCATGAAATTTCCAGGAATGGTGCTACAGTGCATCCCACACAAAAGTCAGCACGATTGCATAAGACAGACAGAAAGATATCCCTGTGCTGTTTTAATAAAACTACAATAACTAACAGGGAATAACTATCATGACTACAACCAACAAAAACATCACTACAGAGGGAAACAGCCACAGCTACAAACACACAGTTAACAACTACACTGATACAGTCAGGAAATGAACACAAGGACAGGCACTTAAATACACAGATAACATGAACTAACAAGGGGCAGGTGTGGGCTACAAAGAACTAGGGGCAGCGAGGAGCGGGTGAAGTCAGTCAATGGATATAGCAGCTTCAAACACCAAGTGAAACCAAAACAAGGAAAACAGACAGCATACAAGCAGGGAGCAAACACAAGGGACTGTAACTGGAATACATACACTTACAAAACCAAGAGAATATAAAATAAGTGTTAAACGAAAAAACAGCTAGTTGAGGCTGGAGCCAGCCTTGGACCCACGACAAAAAGCAGAACTGGGAAGGGTGACCGATCGCTTAGCCCACTGAGCCACACTGGCCAAGGGAGCAGGGGAACACACTAGGGCAAAGCGGCTACATGACAGGATGGCCAGCAACACCTGCTGGCCACAGGGGGGAAAAACACATGGGACTGGGCCAGACAGGCACTGATCCTAACAGACTCTACATCTACCTCAAATGGATTTTAATACTTTTATGAATTTGTGGCAACTTCACTGATAAAAAAATCTTATATACACAATATGTAAATTAATAAAACATAAAAATTAACGTGTTAAGAGAATTAAGTTAGAAGGGAGGGTACGGCTGCTGATGAACCTGCTATCAGTATCAAAGGAGCTGCCCTTTGTCCTCTTATCAGTCACCACTGCACTGCCCTTGAAATGCGATTCGCTGTCCTTCTCTGCCTCATTTCATAGCAGAGACCATTACGGCTCTGATGACTTTGAGTTTGCTGTGCTTTTTCGTTGTGTGCTATTTCTCTGTGTAATGGGCTTAGATGTGCCCAAGACAAAAGGAAGCCTTTCATTTGATTCATATCTTTCTGTATCTGGTGGACAAAAATAGTTTCGGATCCAGTGTTTCCTTTATGGTAAAAAAATGTGGCAACTGATACTGTCCCCCATGCTTAATTTAAGTTGAATTTTTGAGTCCTTTTATCACACGATCAAGGTACCATGTAGCATTTTATAAGCGGAAATTAGACCTGAAGAACTTAACTCAGATATGTTTTTCCTCCTCTGAAGCATCTGTGGATTGCCTCAGTTTAAGACTATTCATCCAAAGCGCTGGAAGTGATTGATTTCTTGGCTGTTCAATAAGCAACATTCTGGTGTTTATGAATAAAATATAAATGAAGTGTGCATACATTGCATTTTATTTGTGAGCCTAATTTTATTTTCTCGTCACAGATGGGGGAGGTGGTGTTGGCAGATATTTAATGTAGGCTATTTAGTGTCGGTTTACTTTACGTCCCCATCATCTTTCGTAAATGTCACAGAAGAAGATGATTGCGGGTATAGCCTCTCAGCTAGAACTCATCTGAATGCCATGGTTTATTATGTTATCAACCCATTATATTAAATCCGCTAACGCCCCAACATATGTGTAAAAAAACAGATTGCTCGTCCTCATTCCGTAGATTGGCAATGGTCCGCCCCTTTTGAAGTGATGATCTCGTACTCGGTGGAGTGATAGTACTAGCGGTCTTACAAAACAGTTTAACTGAGAGCACTACAGCTCCTGCATCGGATTTCTTTTTTCGAAAGAAAGCGTGTGGCTCAGAAGGAAACAATTTAGAAAGGCTTAAGCATACCGTAATAGGACTTTGTGGCATTACTGCTTATGGTGCGCTGAACTGCGATTGACCATGGGTTCACAGATTTTCTGGTTTGTTGCTGCTTACGATTATCCCAAACTGTGACCGTGAAAACAACCTGAAGAATGACTTGATAATTCATCTGCTTGGGCACTTAATAATGCGGACTTTTTAAACATGGACTTAAAGAAAAAAAAAACAAATCACACGCCTGTTACTTTTGCTAATTAGCAAAACTTTGTGTGGCGAGTAATTTAAAGCAAACTATTTAAATCAGGCATGTGAACGTTTTTCAGCATTCGAGCCTACATCCCCAAAAGTAACTTTTGCAAACAAAGTTTCCAAGCTCTCTCCGAAGTTGTGCTCCGCGGTGACGTAATCTTTTGGTTAAGAAAGGGAGCTGTCCAACTTTTCAGCTCTTTGTCTTTAACCCGGTAAGCTGCAGTGAAAAACCTTACGAAAACCCGACCGTTGTTTTCACCGAACACCTTTTGCTCGGCATCGGGTTTCACCCACGACGGGGTTGTAACCCTAGCTATAGCTGGGATGGATGATGCCGGCGGTAAAGTAACGGCAGCTCCTATGGTGGCAGGCAGTGGCAGCTACAGTGGAAATGCGAGCGCTCCCAAGCATTTGTGGAGGCAGCAGAACCAGTCGCCTCTCCCTCCGCACCATCACTCGCTCGTAGCTCGGAAGCACCACCGGGTGAGACAAAGAGGATTTTCGGACACCGAGAAGTACCTGTGTCCTGGAACCATGGATCGAACCTACGCTGTGGATACCGGGCACCGACCCGGTTTAAAAAAATCCCGAATGTCATGGCCATCTTCGTTTCAGGGACTTAGACGGTAAGCCTGGGATCCTTTAGTTCAGATTTATAAGGCGAAATGAAGTGAGAAGGGCGTGTGTATGTGTGTGTAGAATTGTATATCACAGCATGTCTAACCTTTCGAACGATACATATATTAGACCCAAGAAACGATTTCTGAGCAAGGTATTAAGTCAATGTAGTAACTGGAACAAAAATAATAGTAACAATTTATAATTTGTGCAATCGATAAGACCAAAGCTGCTTTTGCGGTGATTTCACTATGGAACAAATGCACTTAAATCTTAGCGAACCACTTAATACTTATATGGGACGATAAAATAAGAATGAAAGATTCGGAAATTTCTTTGCTGATTTCTTAGGCATTTTAACATATAATAAAAGAGGAAAGACGAGGTTACGCTGTTTATGTGCAAAGGGCAAAAAGTGTATTTATGCAACGTAACTGACTAACATTATACCTACTGGCACACAAGGGGCTTTTGTCGGTCTGTCAGTGTCCGCAGTGTCACTTATAATTGAGGTTTGTAAGGCATGGACACGCCGATACAAATACACGGTCCATCCTCGGGACTTTAAGGCGTATTTTGTGAGATGTAAGCGTGCTTTACTAGCGACAGTGGGATAATACTCAAATTGGGAGGAGAAACCCCGCTAGGAAAACAAATGTACAAATCTTTAAGGTGATTAAATGGGATTTTGATTAAATAAAATGTGAATGCATGGAGCAAGGTTGGTTTAACGCTGACAATGCGTAATAAGCGGCGAAAACAAGACGTTACTGTATGGGACGTGGAGACGCCGTAACATCTGTATGTGACATACTGTAACGTGCTTATGTGAGCGGGAGTGCGACTTTATGTGAAAGTGCGCCCTTTGAGATCTCTAACCATAATGGACTTTGGGGTCCACGGAGTCGCCGGGCTCCGAAGGGCGCTGCACTGGCCAGCAGACGTGCTCTGGCTTTGACATTCCCCATTACGTCCAATTATTTGCACACGATCTGGCATATAGCCTAGTTCTGAAGTGTCATGTTGCTGTAAGAAGACTGTAAAACGGATGAAACAAAGCTTTTCAGGTGCGTTCAGATCTAAAGGTTAATAAAAAGTTTATCAGGTTAGCTGTTTAAGTGCACAGTTTACATGTTTCTTTGTTTTTTACGCTTCAGTTCAGTCGTATGTTGATGATGGGTCATGTAAGAGATCACCTTCACATATATTACATATATAACATTGTTTTTGGATGAAATTATACGGTTCATATAATGAAGACGCTGGTGGCCTATTGCCGTAAATCACACGGATCATTCACCCATCTTCAGACTGCTCATCTCGGTCAGGGTCGCGGGGGCTTCTGCATATACAGGCAATATAGGGCACAAACCTGGGGTAAACCCAGGACTGGAATGGGATTAAAAATCGGCCATGGACTTTTCCCCATACAGGCGCGCCACACACACGTACCTAAGATAATATTTGCCGATCGGGAGGCGGAGGTCCCCTACCATGAATTTTGCCGATGGGGAGGGCGGGGATACGAGGGTACATGCACACAATCACACACACTATGAGTAGTTTAGAATAATTACTTGGCCAAACTGCGTGCTTATGATGTGCGGGAGGAATACCGCATCCAATTTTCACGTACCTACCTTGTCAATGAAGTAATCTGTCAATCTGGCAATTTCTTAGCAGTTGTGTCATAATTAAATTCAGCGTAATTTCTTGTATCAATATAAAAGAAAACATTGCGCTATTCGTGTGCCTATTTCATCGAGCTGAGCGACGATCGCAAGATTTTGCACATAGGCCAAGCCAGTGAATCCAGTGCAGTTTACCCGAGACAGACCCCGCTGACGTCGCACGCGCCTGCCCGTCATCCGCGCGATGGCTGCACCATGGTTTGCGGCGTCTTCTGCGGGTTAATTTGCCCATTCCAGTCCATCTTTCAATACAACCACACCTAACACGGCAAACAGTCCTGTATATATAATGCTGTAGGCATTCTACACGATGACATAATGGCACATACGGATGACTGGAAGCCTTTTCCTTCAGCTACCGTAAAATATTGAACAAGTACCTAGTACTATAGTACGTAATGTGAGCAAGATAAAAATAATCTATAATATGGCATAAATAGTTTATCAAATAGTATTATATGTAACATTATCTATGTTAGCGGTGTTTATGACTTGCTCTGGTTCCACTGGATTTATTTTTAACTAGGCCTAATTATATCTCAGAGAAAAAAAACAATAAAGGTTTCAAGTAGGTCATTTCCTTTTCCATTTTAATCGCGCAGTCTGATTAACTGAAGCATTGGACAAAATACGAAATAAAAACAAGAGCAGTAATCAATGAAAGGCACTGTGTTCTAGGTGGAAGGTTCTGTACTGACAACTGTATATCAGTGTAAAACTGCAGTGAATGCATTGTCCAACATCTGTTGTGCATTGGTCAAAAAGTCAAAGCCATTGCTTATTTTGTATTTCTGACATAATGAAGCACACAATTTCAGGCCTTTTAAAGTGCAGCCATCTGTAAGCCTGATTCACTTATTTTTTTTATCTCTGTTATATTTAGGAAAGACTAGAGACAGATCATATGAAAGGGTTTATATACAAATCTATGGTACTTGGTCA
Source organism: Gnathonemus echidnorhynchus (assembly GCA_026776725.1). NCBI lineage: Eukaryota > Metazoa > Chordata > Actinopteri > Osteoglossiformes > Mormyridae > Gnathonemus > Gnathonemus echidnorhynchus. Next base: position 27,853,639 of record JAODJU010000040.1, read on the forward strand.
TGACATACATATCGTGTAACTTTTATCCTGCTATTAAGAAGGCTCCTCGTAGTTTCACTTTGAAGGGACGTGAGTTGGATTGTAATGATTAACCTTTCATGCCTCTTAGAGTGATTTACTCTCTCCTGGTTTTTGCTTAATCAAAACTGATTCAACTCACAAAGTAGCACCAGAAACAGAAAGCGAACCCGTCCATTTTGGTCCTGTGAAGAAAGGGGAAAATGCCCCGCTGGCCCCCAACACTGAAGGCAGTAATAAAAGACCAACATGCGTGAAGCCGGTCGCTCCCAGCATGGCTCCTTTGGCTGATATTTCCTGCCCAACTTGGGAGAATTCAGAGCAGATTGATTGGCCTCGCATTCACGAGGATGTCTGTCAATCAAGGGAACGGCTATCTGAAATCTAGGGCATCCAGTGAGGAGCCAGATACTTCACAGGGAAGCAGACCAGACCTTTCAGATTCATTTCTCCAAGCATGTCTGGAAATCCAATCAGCTTGATAATATGTATAATTCAGTCCTGGCCAAATTGAGTGTAATACTTCAGTGAAGGGAAAGTTATTCATGAGAAATTGGCTACTGTGTCTAAAGTCTACCCAAGATATTTGGGAATGAGAAACAGTCTGAATATTGTGTTGCTTCATTCCTTTCCAGAGCTTTATCTTCAGTCATAGATACATTGCAAAGACGAGTTAATCATTACAAAGTAACTTGCAACATTGTGGTTTCACACCAGTTATGGCATATTCATCACTCTTATGCTCTACAACTAATAAAAGTCATCATTGGCATCATTAGATATAAACAGCCTCCTATCAGAACCATTTATACTTAAATGGTGACTGCAGAAGAAATAAACGACAATAATGTCATATTAAATAATGCAACTAAAATACCGAATCAGCTGAATCAGCTCCTAACGTCCTGTTTCTAATATTAATTGAATGTATATAACATAACATTTGTTTAATACAATGTTAATGGACTATTTTAGACATAAAACAGACAAGGTGGTCACTGGCAAATATGGTTTTTTTGGGTTAACCTCTGTGCTTCTGTGGTCCTCTTAAGTCAGCTCTGCGTCTAGTCCTGACCTGACCCTTGATGGATGGGAGTGTTTGTGTGTGGTTTGGCTAAAAGTGCCTTCTCTGAAGCATATGGTCAGGATTTTAGAAGCCAGCCCCTTAAAGACTCCATCATCAGTCCTCCAAGTCGAGTTTTAAAAATCCTAATTTTCACAGATCTTTCTTTTTTTTCCGGCTTCCGAGTTAAACGCAACACGCATATTCATGAGGTAGATTTCTGGGAGGCTGTTGGCTGTGGTACCCTGCCGAAGACGACGCTTTTAATTGATAGTTGTCGTAGAACTTCCAGAACTGCCTTAGATGAGTGATTTCGATTATCTGGCATTTGCTGTTGAGCAGGGATGTAATTTGATCTTGCGGTACAGTGAAGGGCACTAACAGTGCTGGGTCCAGACGAGATATTTCTGTTTTAGACATAGCCTTGCTGCTTTCCTTCCCAATTGTAACGATTGTAAAGTATGTTTCTGCCATGGGGGACTAGAATAACGACACATTACTGTGTTCCTGCTGCCTTGCGGGGGCAATAGTCTGAAAAATAAAGAAAAACAATTCCATGCCTGTTTCATAGATTTTGCTTTCACTGTGACCTTTAGACTGCAGTTTGTACATGGATGTAAAGTGCATTAAATTTGGACCAATTTTAGTTTGCCTTTAAGACTGAGAAATGTCATTATCTTCTGTTAACCTCTTTTCTGCATCACAAAAATGACTTAATAGTTTATGGGAAATGCATCTGACTCACCTTAACATCGCCTACTAAAATATAAAAGTCAGATTTTACACATTGTGGTGCTATCTATTATTCCAAATGCTTTAATTACAGCATTTACAGGTGAACTCTCCACAATGAAAAGAGCATGCACAGAGCAAGGTAATAGACATAGTAGTGTTGTTGTTATTAAAGATATTTTGTACTTTAAGTGTACCATGAGCAAAGGTTCTGAATGAGGCTGAAATGGCAGCAGTGAGTTTCTGATTTGAACTGACCTGATCGAGTTCTTCATGTGAGAAGTTTGGCCAGTATGTCTGCAACTGCTGCATATCATTCTTAAAACTGCAGCACATCTAATGAAAGTGAAGGACCTTTTTTTTTTTTTACACATTTATCTTAAAGCACTGCTCTTAGTCAAAGTTGTAACAACATCTATTTATAAATTAAATTATTTTTCAGTAATAATCATTATAATTATTAATCTCAAACTAACAATTGGAATACACTCTACTTCTCAGAAAGAGAGCTAATTCCAGAAGAAACATTCAAATTGCAAAAATACTGGTGCATTGATTTTGATCAATTAATGAGATGTTTTTTTACTAGAATAATACCCTGTGTGTCCTGGTAGATGCTAAGCTGCCTTACTGGGATAAGCAACCTCTGAAGATGGATGCATAATCCTGCGGTCTCCTCACTTTGGTAGCATGTTCCTAAGCCAATTTAATGACACCACAAGGTACCTAGTCCAGGCCAGTATGTCATGCACACATGGAACAGCACTCTCTCTCTATGCTTGTTAATGCTGCAGGAGTGAATGCAGGACTGTAACAGTAAGGAACCTTCTGTAGCCACAGTCTGCTCTTCCGTTTTAGTATTCCTGCCCCTTATCTGTATTGGTGTCTGCAAAGTGCTGTATTCAGAGTGATTTTTTTTTCCCGTAACTCAGACGGTGACAGACCAACAGGGCATATTCCCCCTAGTACTAACAAAGGCTTCTACTGTTCTTCCAAAACTCAAAATAACTGTCATGAATCATTACTGATGCCCTCTGCCCCTCTCTAATCAGATGAATACATTTTGTATTTATTTATACGGTTGAGATTGATTTGGATTCCCCCACTCTTGGTGATATAAAGCATTGACTGTGATTATTTTGATCTTGAGGAGGACACAGAAGCATGCTTGATGGCTTTAATAAGACTCTGGTGAGGCGTCTGCACCCCAGTGCAAATCAAACACATGACAAACCTGGAAACTGAAGGGCTGCTGCAGAGATTAGGGCATAGATAGTGGGCAGTGAAGGATTTCTGCTGTGTAAAATGTTATGATTGCAATCTTTGTGACCTTTAAAAATATATAATTAAAAAAAATAAAACCTATTCTACAGGGTGGCACAGTGGTTAGCACTGGGGTCTAAACTCACTGGGACCAGCGTTTGAGTCTCCACCCAGGTTCTATGTGTGTGGACTTTGTATATTCTCCACTTGTCATCCTGGGGTTTCCTCTAGTTTCTCCCCCCACAGTCCAAACATGCTGAGGTTGATTGGAGCTACCAGACTGTGAATGGTGTGTGAGTGTGTCCTGTGATATAGGTTGGCACCCCATTCTGGGTTGTTCCATGCCTTGCACCCACACCCTCCAGGATAGGCTCCAGAACCCCCACAACCCTGAATAGGAGAAGGGTGTTTCAGGAAATGGATGGGAAATACATTTAACAAAATATTACTCGCATATGTTATAGAAAGGTAGCGAAAACAATTTTCTCAATTTCTCTGATTTAGGTGGAGACGAATGCAAAGAACCACCTGTTGGCCCACAATGGAATCTTATTGGGCATTGTGCGAATGGCGATCTTCTCATGTACTTCTGAGAAAAAACAAACAAACTTCAAGTTGAACACAACCAAATCATTTTATTTTGCGAATAATTTTAATTTTGGGTCATTCTGATTACTTTTAGGCTTCTCTTACTAAACTCACTTGTTCCACACCATGATGTCACGCAAGATTCTTTTGGTCAACTCAGTGACATCATCGGAATCAATGTGGCATCAGTCTGGTTCAAAGATAGTAGGGCAGCTACACACTTGCTGACGTAATTTCAGTAGGTCTGATTGACATACTCAGAGGCTGCATAGCAACTCAGATCCTGCAAGGCAGTTTGTCAATTTATGATATTATCTATCTGCTAACGTGCAGTTTAACTGGTTAAGTGATTATTCATAAATCCAGAGCTGTTAGACTACACCTCTAGCCTTAATAATCCTGGGTAGCGATTGTGTTAACACCGTTAACTTGGAATTTACTAGGGGATAGCAATGTCAGACAAACAAGAATCAACGAAAGTATAATTTATTTACTAAACACAACAATTTAACAGTACACAACAATTACAATTTGAATCAAAGTTCACAGATGGACTTAAAGTTGCTGATTAACTACATAACACATAAACACACAAAACAATACAAAGAGTCAAAGTCATGCAGAGGCAGCAGTTACATGGAGTAAGGTTGAGAGACATCTGATTGAAGACACCAGTCGCATGCAGTACCAGTGAATTGCCAGCTGCACTGTGGACCCCTGTGAGTAACAGACCAAGTAACATTGTCATAGAATTTGGGAATACATCAATCATTTACCTGATGTTATTCTCAAAAAGATACGCCAATGTATCACAGCACTGGTGCCCAGCCGAAATTTTAATGATGGGGGTTAGATTTCTTTGAAGGGCACAGAGCCTTCCAAGGTGACATTTGCCCAACTTGCCACATCCATATAATGATATGATATTCTGCCTTATGACTGAGGCATGTGTTCCAGTTGCACTGAGACATTCAAATGAGGTCAAACATGAAATATGTGCAGCACCACAGGTATTCACATTAAACAAAGCTCTGTATATATTAGCATTCTGTGTGAATTGCTGTAA
>JAODJU010000040.1:27861085-27902333 GCA_026776725.1 Gnathonemus echidnorhynchus
CCGCTATCCCATCCAAGGTGTACTGAGGGGTGCATGCATGTGCCCGCTGACAGACTGCTATCCCATCCAAGGTGTACTGAGGGGTGCATGCATGTGCCCGCTGACAGACCGCTATCCCATCCAAGGTGTACTGAGGGGTGCATGCATGTGCCCGCTGACAGACTGCTATCCCATCCAAGGTGTACCTCTGCTTGTAGCCTATGCCACCTGGGCCTGACTCTAGGATTCCTTGTCCAGGATAAGCTTTGGGAATGTGGACCAATAAATAAAAACCTGTTTCGCTTTGTTATTTATTAAGTAGAAAAATGGCATCAGGCAATAGGAGTTTTTTTTAGTGCTTTTTCCTTTTGAAGTTAACATACTGTTGCATAAAAACAGAGCCATCATCCATAAGATATATACATTGGTGTTGTAATGTGCTGTACCTACAGACACTACTTCAAGATACATGTTTAGAAAACACTGCTCGGCTAATTTTTTGTGTTTTCTATCCATATGACATGCGAGTGGTTTGGATGGTCCCCTCATACTTTTATGGTTTGCGGTCCATTTCTTGATTTGGGCTCTTTCTGTTTGTAGTTTATGTTCTTTCTGTGTTCATATTTCTTATAGTTTTCTGTTTCCCTCAGCCTAGTGTGGGAGTGTGTGTTGTACCCCACGGTGGACTGGGATCCGGCCCAGAGTGCACACAGCCTCGAGCGTCGTGCTGACTGGGACGGGCTCCATACTCACCATAAGGCTCTGGGCTTAGCACCAAACAGGCAGAGAAATGAAGAGGTTTGGAAAGTTTTATCACAAAATATTGATAGAACATTTCCCAAATATTATTCAAATCTTGTGTCCTGAACAAGCAGAAGTCTTTTTAGAGGCTAATTATTTGATATGAATATGTATTAGCAGTAAGGAAATTCAGTTTTAATACATTTAGAATTTTCGGAAAGTGTTGCCCTTTTTAAAATCGTGTAAAAAGGTGAAATAAATGTAATTGTGAAATTTTATTTCTTATAAACTTTATTTCTTAATATTTTGTTTAAAATAAAATCTGCCGCGAGTCTAAAAGTAATCTGGAGTTTAATCACAGTTTAATCTGGAGTTTAATCACAGTTTTCTTCTGAAACTCAGTAATAATAGTTTGTAGTAACCAGTTACATTTATATTAAGGACATCAATGAGGAAATCAGGAAAACCAATGAATTAATTGAATTCCTTAGATTCACTGAGCAGATGGGCATTTACAGTGATGAGATGACAGTTATTACGTTAGCTGTGGGAGGAACAGGGTTGACCCTGGGAAATCACTACAGTACTGAAGAACAATCCAAAGATCGCTACATCCCACAAGGCCATCTGGCCTACAGACTATTTTAAGACTTTGTGACTTTATGGCTTTTGCGAGACACATATGAAAATTGCATAGGGACAATATTCCAGCGATACGCTTTTATCATAGACATAACTGCTGATTTTTAGCACTTTTCTGCACTGCGGCAGTTTTTGTAATGCAAGCCTGAAATGGCCTTGAATTTCTATTACATATTAGTTGCATTGTATGCATGTGCTTGTGTGTGCATATGTACATGTGTATATGTGTGTGTGAGAGAGAGTGTGTGTATATATATATATATATATATGTGTATGTATATGTATATAATGTATATATATATACACACACACAGACATATATATATACACACACTCTCTCTCTCTCTCTCTCTCTCTCTCTCTCTCTCACACACACACACACACATATACACGTACATATGCATTATATATATATATATATATATATATATATATATTCTACCAGTCAAAAAATTTTGCACACTACAGGTTCCATTTATTTCACAAACTGCAGATGTCCTATTTTTGTTATGCTTTGGAAAGTTGAGTGACAATGTGACTCAAATGAAACAACTTTCCATTTTAACATGGAAAGAATATGTAATAGTGCATGTCTGACATCCAATTCACTGGCTGTGTGGTGATAGTCAGGTTTTAGGCTGTCCTTTAACTTTAAATGCACTAGGTAACTGTTTCATTTCATGAAACAGAGCAGTATTTACTGTACCTTGAAGAAAAGGATGCCTTGAATTTTCTCTCCTGTTATAACTGCTTGAGGATGTTACTTTGATGAATCAAAGATATGACATTTTCTTGCTAATAAAGGTACTGAAATGAACATACTGTAACCATATTTGTTAGCAAAGAATATTGAGTGTATTTTTCGTAAATATTAAGTAACTAACATGCAAACGTACAAAGTCTCAGTATGTGCAAAAACTTTTGACTGGTAGAGTACATATGCATACTTTCATACTGGCATCTTCTTTTGGATGGCGGCCAGGGGGGTCAAAAACCTAATAGAGGGAACCAAAAGTAGCTTAAATCCATTTCTTGGGAAAAGGAGGACTGGTATGTTGATGAGCTTCAATTAGATAGGATGAGATAAGCAGTCTGGGAAATAGAGGGGTGACGCTAAGCTTTAATTTGAGATTAAATTAGCATTAAAGGAGATTCACTCGGCCTGCTGTGATCACGTCATTCCTCCAACCCTAACATTTGGTGCCGAGGGTGACAGAGTTTCCCCTGCCGTCTCATACTTGCTTATCAGACATTTCGTGGCCGTGCTTGGAGAGCCTCCAGCGATGGGGGCTCAGTAGGGTTACGTATACGGCCACGCTCGACTGGTCAAGCGCTCCATTGCCTTGTACAGTAGAGGAGAGGCAGGGCGTGTTCAGTCGGCTTCGGCCAGATGCTGCCTGCGCTAATGTGACGCATAGATAAAAAAGTCTGCAGGCCGTCATGACTCTGATGGGAGGACAAGGTATCCCACAATCCTCTGACATGAACTCTGTAATGGAAGAAGAGTTTGTAGGAGACGTTCCAAAATCTTACCATCAGACCCTTTCAAAAACACAGCTGGCTCGAAATCTGAGCTGGTTGTTTTGCTGGTACCATTAGCGGTTCCCCAGCATTCTACAAGAGCACTCTGATAGGCGAGAGAGCCCCCGCTGGTCATAAGTGGACCCTCTTTGTTTTTTGACAGTATGAAATAGGGCCCCACAGGTGGAAGAAGCAGCCAAAAATCTTGGCAAGCGTCACCAATAAGGTGTGAAGTCTGATTCTCAACCAGCTTTCAATGTTTCTTCTCCATGTAGCATAAAAATATATATTCTGCAAAAAATATATTGACAATCCAGCCCTCTGCAACAGAATACAGAAGCCATGGAGTTTTTTTTTTAAACTGTGGAGCACTAAACTGCATCTCGATGTGTTAGTTGAACCTGACAGTTTTTAACCCTATAATCACCGGGCTGCCAAAATGCATCACAGGAGTTTGTTTTAAGGTCTTCATATAGCTCTACCAGCAGAAACAAGCTACCAGCTCTCTCTGGATTATTGTGAAATGCATTGTGAAATGTTTAAAGGCACTGGCACAGAAAGTTTATAGCACACACAGAATAAAACATTTTATATCTATTAAAAGATCATTGGAAGTAACAGTAAAAATACAATTCAGACTGCTAACCCTAACCCTACCTATTTTTTGAGTTATATAACCATGCTAATATCTAATTCATTTTCTTTCCTGTACTGTATTATGTTAAGAGTGCTGATTACCCTTTTTTATTAACCAGCATTTACTTGCAGACAAACAGAAATATTTTTGGTGTGGACATGTCATTTGTTGCCAGACTGTCTAACACATCTCAGCATGACATGATAAAATATCAACAGACATAAACACCACTGTTGATATCCTCATCTTCTAGTGGTAAATGAATGATGAACTAAATGAATGATGAACCTCTTTGCATGCTGAAACAACAACCTGGTAGCTTTGCTATGAATGTGCAAGGCTGTGGCAGTGTTAAAGCTGATTTTTACTTCTGCATGGAATCTGCACTGTTGCTATGGCGTAGCTGTGAACCCTAAGCCATAACCTACGCCGTAGCCTGACACGCACCTCCCCGGAAATGTAACTATACGACATGGCGATGCAGACCACTCGCAGGTATAAATGCTTGCACTGGCTTAGGGCACTCGCTCTGCGTAGGCTGGACGCAGGGGTATAAATCAGGCTATACGTAGTCCAGTATACTCGTAACTCGTAAGTTGTTCAGTAATTGTTAGCAGCCTGTGATGGAGATAAAGTTTTGGATTTACGCTGTAAACAGACACTGCCTGGCTGATGCCACAGCAGCTGTCATTAGAGTTGTCGATTTTACCGTATCATTCCCGTATTGAAAAATAAAAAGCTATGTCCCATTTTGAACCAATAATGCATCTTCTGATTGAAGGTGGGAACCCTAGTTGCTGTTATATTTGTTGCCATTATATTTGACTTTTGGCTTATTCTGCGGTTACTTTGTAGAGAGGCTACTGTTTGTTTATTGTGACTCATGTTCTGTTCTGACACAAGACAAAATCATTATCTTAATCTAGTGATGCCTATGATGCTTTATTGAATGGCTTTAGTCTGGGCGCAGGTTTGGTTTCATCATTGGTATGGACTAAATGAGCCCTGGCCAGGACACATCCCTATGGTTCATACCCAAATCTACGCCCTTGCTTTCAGTTAAGATCTATGTGTCATAAGGTCGGCCTACGTCCAGTTTCCCTCCAAATGACTCTGTCACAGTTGTGATTACTCAGTATTTAGTCCTCGTACAGCTAATCCAAAGAAGGTAAATGGCTATTTGAATATACTTCTAGAAAGCATAACTATGCTTTTGGACCCACTGTTTTTACCTTTTTGATGACCTGTTTTTAACCTTTAATTTGTATTCACAATTTCTACTGCGCTGTCTCACCAGGACAGATTCCTGTGTACTGTGTGCATTTGGCAAATAAACTAATTCTGATTCCAATTAGTATGATAAGCTTCTCCTGAAAAACTGCTTTGAGTGACCTTACTGTCAACAAGTGCTTGATCCGCATTGCGTCTCGTGTGGTAATGTCTTGACTTTGGATGTTGTGCGGTTATAGCTGTGGTACAGATAGAGGGACCCTCAAGCGTAAAGTGTCATTTTAATCTCAGAATCAGTGCCTTTAGAGGTTGAGCTGCATCCAGCGTGGAGGTCCTCTGGTAGCACAGCTTCCTGGCCTCTGATCTTTTCCTCCATGGAACAAAGGGAACTTGTTTAATCTGTTTATTCAAGGGCTATTTTTCTCACACACAGCTCCCTCTTCGCTAGTTGGAGCCTCAGGAAATACAATGAATGATTCTTTATTTTTGATACGGTGATTCAGCTGATGTACATCTTTTGCCAGTCTGCCCCGCTGACTTCACAACTGCAGCAGTGCTGTACGAATGGACAGACTATGTCTTTATCTGGTCCACACACATCAGCTCTGCCCCCCACTGCATAGCCTGAAGCAGCGTGGAAAATGCAACTGTAATCTCACCCTTTCATTCATTAGGGTCTATGTGGCAGCAAGGGTACGTTAAAACATGCAATAGATTGTACCTGTTTTACTTAGCAACTTTGGTCATTCTTGATGATGTGTTGCCCTGAAATGTGTATTAAACATTTATTTTTTGTTTTTAGCTACCCATTATAATTATAAAGACCAAAAGCTTGTTATTAATTCTCTGTTATTGATAATGATTCGTAGCTGTAGGAGGTTTAACACAAACAAGTTCAAGGCATAGGTTTAGTCAACAGCTCTGGATACATCTCTTACTATAGCGTGAGTAATGCAGTTGCAGATTGCAACAAAATATTTCCATCCTGACAAGTCCCATTGTTACATGCATTTATTTAGGGGCATGTAAAATGAATTTAGAAAAGATGTGTAAACAAAAATCAATGACACAAACTCACCGCAAACCAATACAAACAAAAGCATCTGTAACCAATAGCATGTGTGAAGAGCAGAAAGAGACCTGATAGCTAATTCCAAGCATCTGTTTCTGCATTTTTTTTAGGTTTGAATCTGAGTATTTCAATATCATATTCAAATGCAGAAAATGGGTCTTGGATTTGCTTACTGAATAATTTAATAGTGTATGGAATCTGTAGGGTGGACATAGGAAAGGAGACTTGAAGAGCCCAGGTAAATCCAGCTATTTGTTAGATTATAGAATGAAAAACCACCACTATGTGCTATATATAAAACCTAAAACAATGTGATTGTTTCTGGGTGATCAGTAATTGATAGGCTTAAGGAAAACAAAAGCACACGGTTCCTGAATTTGTGCCTCATTCCATTTATTAAACAAAAAATTCTTTCTTCCTTTATGGGCATTTACAGGCTAGGCAGACAATAAACAGCATTTTCTCAGGGTACACCAGTCTGAGCACAATCTGCACAAGAATACGCAGATTATTCCCAGACTTCTGCAATTTCAATTGAACATCAGTTCTGATCCTGAATTATAATAAAAGAAGTGCAGGTATCAAATAATTGAAATGAATTACTTGATCTTTTATTGTCGCTCTGCTCTGTTCTGCTGCTTATCAGTTGGATTCTCTGTGTCTGGATAGGGATTCTAAAAAGCTGTTTAAAAACACACATTTTATTTATTCAACTTTGCCAGTTTGTTCTATAACAGTGTTAATGTCAGGAGAAAATTTGTTTTTCCCACCATTTTTCTTTACAGCCTGTTTAGGACCTTCTGCGTCAGACAGTGTATGCAGTGCAGAAATGGCTGGCAGTAATGAAAAGAGAATCTAGCATATAAACAAGCGGGATGTTTACCTTCCAGGAAAACAAGGACAGCTAAAGTGTTATGCTGTTACAGGGGTGAACCTAGAAATTCTGGGCCCCCTGACAAAATGTCACCTTGGCCCCCCTGCAGAAAGAGCCCCAGTCAGGTGCTAGGCCCCCCCGAATCTGCCAGGGTATCGATGCCCCTTCGATGCCAATGTGCTAACAACAAAAAATGAAAAATTGGGTTGATGTTATAAATGACATCATTTATAACATTTATAACAGCCTCTCAGTCAGCTGTTCTTCAGGTCACTGGCAGTGGGGCTGTCATTGCAGACGTCACTGAGGTTCCTACACCGTGATAATAGGTGTCTGCCTTATGAGTCCAGGTGAAAAATTGGAATCCATGAACACAGTGAAAGGTTTTTCCACTTCGAAAGCCCCATGTTACATTTCACCCTGAGCAGCTTTGTCGGAACTAAAACGTTCTGACACATCCTTTCGAGTGCTCGTCATCTCTGCAGCCAGCGGGCTGCCATGGTCCTGAGTCACCTGAAAGCAGGTGCAATTAATTGGTAGCAGAAATTCAGTGATGTGCACCTGAAGGTTCTGTGGCTGGACGAACCGGGGCCGGGAGGGGTCACGGCTCGCAGGTAAAAAAAAAAAAAAATTTAATCCACATTTGAGGAACCTGTCAGCTTCCAGTAGAATCCATGCTCTTGTAGTTCTGGATTCTTCAGGAACGGGGCCAGCAGACTTTTTTTCCAGCTAACTTTCTGACATCCGGATGGCTGCATTCCTGCTGCGGTTTCCCATTGGGGTCTACAGAGAAAAGCACCATGCATACCTTCTTTTCCATCTGTCAGGTCAGATCTCATCTTCTGCCACAGTACTGTGCTTTGCTCATCAAATATTAATTAGCTCCCATCTGGTGGCAAGGAGAGTGTCCAGGAAGAGAGGTGGGAAGTGGCCGTCACTTTTCTTGTCTTTTGACATGGTCCTTTGATTGGTACTGGATTTGTTACAGAGCCCTTGGAGTAAATCAATAGATTCTGCGTTTGTCCAGTATGCTTAAGAAATGCTTCCTGTTGCTGCAATGAAATTAAAAGAAAAAACTGCAAAATACACAATTTAATTGTCTGATTATTATAAAACTCAGTTCCTCGTTATAAACTAATTTCACATATTTTAAAAAGTTGGAAATTGTCTCTAAAGTCAAGTATGAACATCTTGAAAGTATTGACCATCCATCTTTTATACAGAGAGGGAGAGAGAGAGAGAGAGAGAGAGAGAGAGACCTGTACTCATATCTTTGGGGGGACCATCCATTCATTTCCATGGGTAAAACTCTAATCCCAACATGATGACCTTAACCTCTATCCAGCTCTAACCTTAACCATAAGTAACCAAACAAGATACACACATTATCAAAACATTTTGAGTTACGCACGTGATGATATCACCAACTAATTGACCATTAATTTGGTCGTTGATTTTAGTCGACCAAGTCAATTAATCGTTGCACCTCTACTTCACAGTGCATCGGTATAATTGTCGGTATAATAATTAAGGATGCTGTGTACTGCCTTATGAAGCTATCTATAGTCTTTTATTGATGAGAGCTCCAGGAAGATTTTATAATGCATTATAAACTTGGGTATAATGTGTTATGCCTTTTTATAAATATTTATAGCCATGTTTAAAATGCTGTATGAATGCATTATAATGCATTATGAATGTGTATAGAAATTACTAAAAACATGGCCTTAATTAAAGTGTTGCTACTGGAGGAAACTCAATGACAACACGGGGAGAATTTGCAAACTCCACACACACAGACCTGGGATGGAGGCTCAAATCCTGGCCCAGAGGTGTGAGGCAGAAATGCTAACCATTGCAGCACCGTGTCACCCCCAGTATTGACCAGTTGACATTAATTTCATTTTCAATGAAGCGGTAGGGAAGGAAATTCTTCCCGTTGTCACTAACCTAGAACACAAAACTGATTCCTTCTGATCTCTCATCTTAAGGGCACTTAAGTTGAGTAGCAATGCAGGCCGACAATTCTTCCAAAGGCTTTATAGGAAAATGCCTTTTTGTGAGAGAAGTGCCCACAGTGTCAATTAGGAAGGCCCGCTGTTGTCATAGCAAAGTCTGTGGAGGTGCTGTTTGCCGGGCACTGCCTTCTGACAGCCTGTTAAAGCTGTTTTTGGAGCTCGTAAGTGAAACATGATCAATCCTCAATGCCCGGCTTGAAACTAGCCTGTACATCTGCAGATCATTCATCAGAAATAGCCCATAAGCAATTAAACATTTAAAGGCAGGTTGTTGCTTTACGCCTCCATCTGTCCGCCTGTTTCACTTCAGGGAGAGGGGCAGCAGAAAGCGGGCTGGATAATTGAAGCTACTCTCCAACCAAATGTTTTCTTCGGACTTGTTAGTGAAGAAAATGATCGCCGCTGCCCATGAAGCATAGCTTAACCTAATTTCAAGTCATCGAGTCCCTAATTACCTTTTCAGTCCTCAGTAGTTCATTTGATCCCTGAGGCATCAGATTCCCTATGAAATTCATGGCTGCCACCCCCCTACCTGCTCCCTTCGTACTCATTTAGCCAATTACTAAAGCACTCCAGGTTGAATTACACCCCTTGGAGCTCCTATGGGGGGTTTAGGTTGTTGCATGACTCAAATACATCCTTTCCATTCCTTGATTTAATCATGCCCCTTTCAGGAAAACAGTGGACAATCCCAGTCTGTGAAGTGTCTTTTGAAGACACTGTTCGATGGGATTGCTCCTCTCCTTGTCTTTTCAACCCCTTAGTCTTGGCTATCAGAAATAAAGTTGTATGTTTCCTGTGTGCAGCTGTAAATCAGATTGGGACTTTCACGTATAACCACATTAAGAAATCTTAGGTATTATAGCTGTCTGTCTCAGATTTTATATGGCTTGTGCATCTCTCGTGACTTAACTAACTAAGGGACTATCCTGGATTACTTTTTATCCATTGAATGGTGAGATATTCTTGAATACACACTGCAGCTCAGGGCATTATGGTGTTTAAGTCCCAGTTCTCCAAGCAGAGTTATTGTTTTATATTTTATGTGGATGTGGCATATTTGTAAGCGGCTCATAAAGCAATATAAAAGCAGTTAGATGTCACTAGAATCTAATTAACATCGGTGCAATAAACATTTGGTATCATGCATCAGGTTTGGCAGAGTGGCTGACTTGAGTTGAAATGGTTCGCCACGCTGAAATGGTTCACCACGCTGAAATGGTTCGCCACGCTGAAATGGTTGATGAGGAGGATGAGCTTCAAGAAAAACGTCATAAACAAAACAGAATTCACTTATTTAATATGCAGCACTGTTTTGTACTTCTCCAAGTGGCGTGCGAGGGAGGATGCATTTCTGATAAAACGCCTGACTCTCCTTTTTTCACAAACACTTCGTGACTGTTCTTATCATGAGGACAATTTCACTTGGTTTTTTGTAGTACCTCTCATTGAGCATATAGTGGGATGACTGACAGCAATGAAGTGGTAAGAATGCTCCCACTGATTTAAAGAGATTGGGGGGGTGCACGGCAGACAGGGTAGACCGCCGACTTACCAGCAGTGTCAGTGGTGTGAA
The DNA here is from genome assembly GCA_026776725.1 of Gnathonemus echidnorhynchus. Classification (NCBI taxonomy): domain Eukaryota; kingdom Metazoa; phylum Chordata; class Actinopteri; order Osteoglossiformes; family Mormyridae; genus Gnathonemus; species Gnathonemus echidnorhynchus. The sequence continues at coordinate 27,871,376 of JAODJU010000040.1, forward strand.
CCAGCAAGCCCTTTATCAGCAGTGTGAAAGAAAACCAGTGCACCCTTTCTGAGCAATGTGTATGAAAACCAGCGTTTCCTTTGTCAGCAGTCTGAAGGATAACCAGCATAACCAGCATGCCTTTTGTCAGCAGTATGAAGGTGTGAAAGATAACCAGCATGCCCTTTGTCAGCAGTGTGAAGGATAACCAGCATGCCCTTTTTCAGGAGTGTGAAGGATAACCAGCATGCCCTTTGTCAGCAGTGTGAAAGATAACCAGCATGCCCTTTGTCAGCAGTGTGAAAGATAACCAGCATGCCCTTTGTCAGCAGTGTGAAGGTGTGAAGGATAACCAGCATGCCCTTTGTCAGCAGTGTGAAGGATAACCAGCATGCCCTTTGTCAGTAGTGTGAAGGATAACCAGCATGTACTTCGTCAGCAGTGTGAAAGATAACCAGCATGCCCTTTGTCAGCAGTGTGAAGGTTAATACAGTTTCCTTCCTGCCTTGCATATTTTATTATGCTGTAGATATCATATGGCATTCCTTGCTAGATGAAATGCTGCTCACTGATTTTTCTAACAAACCTGACAGGTAGGGAGTGTTGTTGGCGTTCTGTTGTAGGGACAACAACAGCTCAATCTGTAGAGTTCTCATGTTCTCCATATTTTCACATGGTTTCTTCCCACATTCCAAAGGTGATTCAGTCACTGAGGTGCTCTTAGAGTGTAGAGACATTTCATTCAGGGTGTACCTTGACTTACATGCTCCATTTCCCAGGATTCACTGTGGACCATCACAGGCTAATTTGGATAAGCGCGCATTGGAAAAAGACGTTAATCACGTCACCTAACTATGTCAAAATATTTCACATGATTGAGCATCTATCCAGTCTGCTTTGGGAATCTCCTCTGTTATGATCATTATAATGTTTAAGTTATTTACAGGTGCTGAAAGAAAGAAGAATATTCCAAAGAATCTGACAGTCCAACTTGGTTCCTTCCCAATGTTTTGCTTCTGAACATATTATTATTATATTACGTGCCCTGATTTGCATTCTCATCCTCTTATTCTACCATACTTTCTTCTGAAGGCGCATGAGTATGTCTTTATTGTGGAAAAGCATTCAGTTGGAATACAAACACAATTTTAGGATGCATAATGCATTCATCAGCATGTTGCTTATTGTTATTAAAAGTTCTAAATGAAAACATCCATGCTTGGAGACACCCTCAAAACAGTGTGGAGGAGCTTGAAGGGTTGCAGACATGACAGTGAGGAGCTTTATCCTTGAAGTTCTCAGCTGCCTTTATAAAAATATCTTGTTCCCAGTGCTAAGAACTGTGGTGAAGATGAACAGTAAGAGTAAGACATTAGTTGAAAGCCTGAAAAACCACGTTCCTTTGATCTCCATGTTTTAAAATATATTTTACCGTACAATGAGTTATTCATACCCAATTAAAGGAGGTAAAACTCCAACCTGCTGTTATTAACTTTGCTGGTATTTTAAAGGAAAAGTTTGGTCTTCCAAATAAAGGGCAGCTTGTTAGGCTGAGAGCCCAAGCTCGCTGAATTCCGCAGGATGCAGCTGTACATAGATTCTGGGTTCTCTCAGTGCCCCCAACCTTTCTTCCAGCTTCTCACTGGTTACCCAGGTGTATGGCATAAATCCAGATATTTGAAAGCAGTGTGTTCTCTTCTGCCCGTCCGTCATTGGTCTGCCAGGACTCGCAGGGTGAAATCATTTCAGTCTAGCTTTTTTGTTTAAAGCTAATGGTTCCATGTACTGATTAATCCAGCCTCTCAGAAATGGAGCAGCGGCCACATGCAGAGGAACTGGCTCTGTAAACCTAAAGGATGAGGACTTTGCAGGGAGCTCTGCTTGCACACTGTACAAATGACAGGGACCGGACTGTGCTGGAAAATACCTCACTGTGCAAGAGAGAGCAATCGCACACTAATCTTGGTGGATGTACAACACTGAGTTAAAAACATGCATTTTATTCAAAGTGCAGAGCAGCCAGAAGACACATTGTTGGTGCAAATTATGAGAAATGAGCCCGGTGTGTTGCATTTGTGTGTTTCAAATGCCTCTCCTTTGGTGCTGAGGCAGTCCTTAAAGAGCATGAAGGCCAGCCACCATTATCTGAGAGCATACATCCTCTGCATTTTTGCGTTTTTAAAAAATATTGCGTGGCATATGCTTTTGTCTGTCTACTGTATGCATCAGAGTCATGCTACATACTAGAAAGTAGCATCTGTTACAGCGTTCATGCAGACATAACACTCACCTCTCACGCAAAACCGCAGAACCATGTGAAGGTTTGTATCTGTTATCAGTATCTATGTGTATGTGTGCATGTTTGTGTCTTTTCAAGATTTTTCTTTTTGCATCAATGCACAAAACTCTAAATAGGTTTCAGGGTCATAAGTGGCTGATTTCAAAAGGGCAAGTCACAATTAGCTACAGAATGTGTAATTCTTTTCAGAAGACAGCACCACAGTTCAACTGTCTGACCTGAACTTTCCTCCTGTGGTCACATCCCAACAGTCTGTCAGAGACGCAGACTCGTGTCAACAAGAATATGGGCCTTGGAAATGGCTTTTCCAATACACAATTCTGTCTATTAGTAGACTGTTGCCATGACGACACTGTTCAGAGGCTATTGATTAAATTACTCATAAATGTGTCAGCATAGCTTGGGGAGGGTTCAAAGAACACTTTTTAAAATCTGTGTCAGTTTAAAGGGGCCCCAGCTCTCTAAGATCATTCTGCACTGGAAAGCATCACATCCAAGCAAATAGTTTTGCATCCTACAGAATCCTGACAGTAACAATGCTTGTGGTCTCTGGGAAAATAATTAGGTGTGAACATTTAATCTTCAGGAAAGATTAGAACTATAAGAAAAATATCACATAGTTTAGCTTTGATAACCGCTAAACCGCTAACTCCAAAGTTTAATTCAATAACACTAAACTGATGAACAACAAAAAAATTTAGCAGAAACTAGGAATAACTGCTAGACTTAAACTTAGAGAGCTGAAATTCTAAGGTGTTTAGTTCCGCAGGGCTGGGTGATTACCTGGGGGTATTTAGGACTTACCCAATTGGGAATAGGTGGATTCTCCTGAATAATTGATACTCTGTTTGTGGGATTTGTAAGGATTTTAGTTGGAGGAGTTCTATTCTGCGATTGGTTCATGCTGATATTTCGCCCTTACTGAAGTCGCATGGTGACTCCAAACATAGTGCCATTTACCCAGAACTAGGAAAGAAGGTCTCAGCTCTTTTTTCATCTATAGTGCAATCAATCAGAACCCAGAAAATAAAGGAAATTAACCAGGGCCAAAGCAGAATTTCTTGCTTAGCCAGGCAGCTTGCCATAGATAAGGTAGTCTGGGCTAAATGTTAGGGAACAAAGACAAAATCCATTTAACCAATGGTACCTGAAATCCAACAAGTTATGGAACTAAGCAAGAAATCCAGCTTCATGAAACAGGCCCCAGTTCTCCGCTTACTTCAGGGTACCTCAGTTTAAATGGACTTCATGTTTGTTCACTTACATGTACTGTAGCACAGACCAGCTTAAATACGGCAGGATATCAATCAGTCACGTCTTGTGTTTACATGTAGCCAGTAAGACTGCCAGACACACTCACAACTGACTGGAACAAATATGTGTGATTTTAGGGGTTATAAATGATTTTGATTGTTAAACTTAAGTTTATTACCTGTGAAAAAAGGTTAGTGGATTTACATATAGCAGAAGTAAATTTAGTGGAAGCAAATTGGTTTTCGAAAAAGTTAGCTTTGCTAATTAGCGGTTAGCGGATTAGCAGAACCTTGCCCACCACAGATATTAGGCCATGCCTTCATTAAAATGAGAATTACAGCTCAGTATTACCTTAAGATTAACTGTAAATTTAATTGTGAGTTTTAATTAAACATGTGTTATATGTCAGCAGCAGTTTTACAACAGGCCAGGTTTATGTGTTTCTTAGATATTAGTGCATGACAAGATTACTTTAATTAAATCAAAGTATAAGTGGTTTCCACACTCTTTATTTTATATGTGGTAAGACCAGTAATGATTACTCTATGTAGATATCAAAGTAATTACCCAAATATAGTGAAGGATTTAGTGTCATGTATTTAAAGTAAATGTGGAGATCAGTGATTAAAGTGGTGATAAATCAGTATTGAGTTACATTCAGCATGACTAACCATGTCAATTTCTCCTGATGTCTAGGATATTCACTATAGTGCAGTGAAGTGCATATTTATAGCTCAAGCAGGAAATATAATTCTTTAAATTCAGTTTTTTGTTTAGATATGTGTATCTTCCGATGGAAATGCGAAGTCAAAGAAAACAGCGACAATATATTTATGTTTTGACCCCAGACTTTATTTCCACTAACACAGTGACTGAGCAGAACTTCTGTACTGTTTGTGAGCTGATCAGTGTGCTGGGTCTCAGAGGCTCGATCCATGTTATGCTTCCAGCCTCCTAGCATAACAGGAAGTGATAAATTTTAAGTTGCTGATGTGATGAGGTAGGTGTTAGTCTGGCTTTGCCTGTCAAATAAGATTGTAACAGATGATATTCAGAATTTATTACAAAAAGGTGACCTAGCATCAGTAAGAGGAGAAAATTTCTTCTATATGGTTAATGTTGTCAAAAAAAAAAAACCCATTTTGTTTGTATATGTATGTTGCTATTGCTAGCCTGCATGAACTCCTGAAATACCTTATTTACAGTCAGTAAGCCACAAAAATCCAAAAATAGAATTGGACGACCTTCCATGGGTCTCTTAAATTTAAAAGTCACATACAATCACTGAGTCACAGAAGGGAAATATGTGAATATCAAGATTATAAAATTATATCCCATCACGATACCAGAGAGCAAGACAGGAAGTAACTGAGATGCTTTATGTGATCGATGACAGGAGATGGATCCATTGCGATTTTGTAGCTATTTTATTTCAAAATTGAGACAGTAAGATTTCAAGACCCTGCATGTATTTTTTATGCAAGATTTTTATACTGTACATGATAAAATGCAGCACTGCCACTTTCAGCAAAGACAGCTAAAATAAAAGAAGCTCGGATCACACATTCTTCCATTACACATTTTTTTCCAGTATTTTGTAGCATACCACAACATGGAAGTAACCGAAAGAATAATTACATTATCTAGCTTGTTTAGATATTTAGAGATAATCTTCTGTATTTTTGGTTGTTCAGTGTCATGCTGCCATTCACTACTGTGGGTTTCTAACAAGCACCCTAACACACTCGAGAAGAACGATAATTGCTGGATTCCTCCAGCAGCCTAGTAGGTGCAGGAATCACTGAGTGAGCTGCCGGGACCGGCCGTCTGAGCTGCCGGGAAATGAGCCTGTTTTTTCGATCTCAGGGCTTCCTCACCGCAGACAGTTTGTGACCCAGCATTACCACCCACTTTGACCTGTGTGTCACTGCTGAGGCTAGATGTCGCACCGCAAACCTGACGGACAGGTACGACTATTGAGGCTGCATTGCTAGAATAGGGCAGAGTAAATTCTCCATATGTTCATTTGTTTAGCAAAACTGTCAATTTCCCACTTACCATATATTTATGTGGCATACATACATGCATACACACACACATTATATGTGTTCATTTTCGATTAAAAAAAATCAAAAGAATTAGCGCTTACAAAGTTGCTGGCGACATTTTCCTTGTGAAATGGAGATCTGGTTCAATGAGGTAAAAGACTCACAAATTCAGATGGTAAATGTATATATCAAAGTTTTGATATTTTCGTCCTGTCAGCCTTATACACTACATAGATGTCAGATGAAATTCCCATTCATTCATCTGTATGTATTTAATAGTGATGGAAAACTAATTGTTTTGTAAAACAGGTATACCAAGTAATGTCCCTATATTTCATCTTTTCATTGCTGGAAGTGTCACAATATGTTTCTCTGTATTGTTCAAATAGCAATCAATTGTAATATTGTGGATGTTTTTATCGTTCCTTGGCTGTCTTGTGTTTTTTTAGCTGTCGTATGTCCTTCAAATGGTCTAGGCTAATTATTCAGTAACCTTGCTAATTTCTTTCTCTTTGGCCAATATTTCATTTTATTAACAGGCAACTACCAAACTACCAAGAATACAATGAGATCGTTACCAGGCATGATCATCCAATGTAGAGTAACATCACTGTTTAATTCATTAGTGGTGAAGCTGATGTTCCTTGAAAGAGGCCATTGAAATCAAGCATAGTCACTTAACCAAGTGAGATCTTTGAAGAGCATACAGGTTCCTAATTATTCTTGCTCCTGTGCAATAGTCAAGGTCATTTTTGTAGAGTTGAAAGACCCTCAAGACCATGCATAATTAATGGTTATTAAAATGCTTGTCTATTTACAAACTTAGGCCTCCGTATACTGAGCCAGCATGTGCAGACTGCAGAGTTTGCCCCCCTGTCACTGGATTAATGGGTATTAGCTGCCTCACAAATCTGCTCATTTTATCACACACCTTCTGGTGTGCTGTCTGAGCCCCTCCTTGGAGGGCAGCACATGAAGGATTTGGCAGTGTGGTAAGAGTCTTCCCCGGCACTTGCTCTCCACCGAGGCACACATGACCGCTGCTTTGTTTTCACTCACACGTCTATCTGCGATTTTATTCAGGCTGCACTTCCTTTGAAACATGCTGGCTTGGATGCTTATCTGGCTAATAGATTACGGCTGCATGTAACTGAAATGAAAATTACATCTCTTAGGATTCTTCGGATACAGGCTGTTGCTGTCTTGCCTTTAGCTGGAACTTTTTAACGTCCTACTGCGGTAGCTTATTTTGTAACATCAGTGTTACTGACGGGATCTGACCATTCTTTATTCATATTCATCAACTGAAATCTTAGTCACAGATTGCCTCTGAGCCGGCCTACCCTAAACCTGGTTTTGCAGGGTTTTGTATTGTTACTTTGCAATTCAGAAGAGACAGAGGTTGGTAATGTACACTAGCTTTATCGACAAAATATCCACCAAACCAACACCAAACTTGGTAATTTCATAAAGGCATACAAAAGTATAACGAAGTCTCAGACCTGAATCGCAGGAGATTTCTCGCTGCATACAACACGACTGTCCATTTTTAAGTGCTTTGAAATACTCCATATGCGTATCGCACTCTGGAGGAGCCCTGTATCCGACTGAGGTGCGGATTCATCTCCTTTATATCAGACTGATGTACATGCTGCCTGCTTTCATTGTGACTTTGCACTTTCCCTGCATAGACACACACCCAGTGCCATAATCCTAAGGCCGCTGGAGTAACAATGGCCGCCGTTGGGACCTTGATCAATGCCTTTAGCCCCAAGTGCTCCAGGGATACTGGCTGACCCTGTTCTCTGATTCTAAATGGATGAATGAATGTACATGTAATATAACACGGTTAGGGCCCCGTGTGGGGGGGTCCACAGTAGCACAGACACATTGCGAAACCGTAACTCATACTTGGCCACGGTCACACACTGGCTTAGTTCAGGAGCGTTAACGGAATATCCATCACTCACAGTCTTTGAGGCAAGAGGAAGGTCTTGGTCATGCTGCCTTCTGCCTCGTGAGCCCGTGACCTCCTTGACACTATCTCACTTCATGATAATGTTAATGGAGGCAGAATTTGACAGTTGAAAGGATTTTGATTTGCAGATTATAGGCCCTGTTCCCTATCTACCCCCACGTCCGTCAGTCTGCCGGCTGTTGTTATTGTTTTTAGTCCCTGCTTCAGTCAAGGACTGGGCATTCGCCAAGGCTTCAGTCTTGGAAGCTGCCGGATAGGAGGTAAGCTGGAAGAACGGCAGTGTTGCACAGACGAGGAGAGAGTTGGTAAGCTCTGTGTAATCATGTTGCATTTTGAGTAAACTCTCTGATTTAATACACACTATGGCCATGTGAATGGTCAGGAACAAAGGTACTATTGTTATGTTTTTATTCCCTTTATATATCATTTATAAAGGTCTTATTTCAATGAAAAGAGGAACCTTGCATAAGGCACATTTTTTAAATATGACTGCGATGGCTGTCACTTCACTTTATGGAAAGAATATTTTTGAAGCTCTCATTTTTATTCAGTTTTATATACTGGGAACGCACCAGTATTACATTATTTATAATGTGACAGTTTAATAATTGACCTGTTTTTTGAAGTAAAACTTACCGAGGAAACTTGGATTAATTGCCTGGCTCAGAATTGTACACACCAGCGCATAATAAATTTCAGCATCTGACCCACTGGTTGCAATCACTTCAGTCTCATATTTATTTTTGTTAATTAAAAAAATCCCTGTTGTGTGTTACAAATGGCTGCTAAAATGTCAGCCATAAACACAATCTGCCTTGTGTCATGGGCGCAACACAGAAGCCCCACAACACATCAGTGATTCTCTTTGAATAAAGCAGGTTCGCATGGATTCAGGCATGATCGCCACCTCGGATCGGGGGGGGGACGTGCCTGTTTCCGAAACACAGCCTCGATGTCCGGCCTCGTTACATTCCCTCCGGTTATCTGGGAAGCTTTGCAGCTTGAATCGCAAAAGAATCCATGCTCCTGTTTCCCCAGTTTATAACACTCAGGTGTGTCTGTACAGACAGGCGTCCTCTCAGCCTGCATTTCCCAAATCAGCCTCCGAAGATCTGCAGGTACGGCCAGTGGGGTGGGAACCCGTCAGAGCCCCTAACCCTGGCTGACAGGGACACGTCGCTGTTTCAAGATGCAAAACAACCCTCCCCCCAGCCTGGGTCCATGGTGGCTCAATGCAGTGACAAAGAGCTAAATGTAGCTTATATCTGCTCCATTAGTGCAGCACTGAAAGCTGTAAATCCTGCTGTAAATGTGAAAAAAGAGAAATAGACGGAAAAAATGAAGACACAGATGCTCAGTATAAGCGTCAAAGTTAACAACACTTTTCATAATCTAACAAATGGAAGAATGTCTTCAGGAAACAAAAAACAAACTCATGTAATCGGAATAATTCAGTGAACGCGGTGGTATTTAAAATGTTAATAATTTTCGCAATTAAATTCCCATCATCTGCCCATGGGCACTGTTAGCTCTGCCTGCCAGGCATGAACCTCTCCAACATGGAGCAATGTCTCATTGATTGGATTTTAAATGACAGGACAGACAGAAGACAGAAGGTTACGGGCATCATTCAGATCTGTGCTGCTTGTCCAGTGATGTTCTCCTGGAACAGATGTGCAGACAGGACAGATGTTTCTGTGATCCGGGAGAAGGACTGAGGACACTGTACATGGGTGTCATTGAGCCCCCTAGGCCTGCTTATTGTGTACTTAAATTACAACATACAGTAGGAGAAGGGGCTGGATCAGGCAGTGGGGGAGAGGTTACCTCAGGCTGAGGTTCTCCAAGGTAGACCCTTGCATTGATTGGTCCACGATTCGGCAGGGTGAAGTTCAGGGCTGGGCGCACGGTCAAATCATCTTCTCAAACTCCGAGTTGGCTTTGCCAGAGTGTGGAAAGGAAGCTCATGAACATCATGCTGATTTCTTCTCTCATCTCTTGCCCTGAATGAGGCCAGCATTCCAACATGGCCTCCTTAGCAGCCGCTGAGGCTGAGCGATGAACCTCCAGCTGTGCAGCGTGGTCGACTTTCACATTGCTGATTGTTCTGCTTAATTGTGCCGTCCAGAGCAAGGCTTCCTGCGCCGCAGCCGGAGGTCCGTCACTGTTTCCGTCACAAATTTCCACACATAAAATGATGATTCTGATGGATGGTTACAGAGTGAGAACAGTCCAAATGGCAGGATTCCCTTACGGCTTTGTTGTTTTGGAGCTCTGGCATCAATAGGAATCTCCTTTGAAAACTCAAGATTTATATTTTGCTTTTAAACAGCTTTTATCTATTGCTTTCGCCACTGTCAAGAGGGTGGTTGAGATCAAATGCATTTAGAAATTGTTGTCTGGTACTATGTAAACAGCAATATTCAGATTCATTAGGATGCAGATTTTAAGCGGTACCTCCTTCCCAAATGCTGCTCCTTTCAGAAAATCATCTTTGTTGGTAATTCAGGAAAATGTTGCAGTGAATGTTCATCCCGTGAGGCTGGACAGTAAAGATGCAGCGTACTATATAGTGACTTATTACCTTTAGCCCTTTTTAATGTGTGCTTACAGGTGGGGGGTGGGAGGGGGTCCTGCCTGAAGTCCCAGAATAGCTACAGGGAGTCTTGACATTTTCTCCCTATGAAAGACTCACATAGGTAATTCTCTGTTTCTGTCTCTGAGTGCTGGCTCTTTGTCTCCTATGCTTGTCATATATTCCTATTTAATCTACAATACTCAGCATTCTCTGAATGGTAATACATCACTCCTGACTGAATGCACACCGTCTTTTTACTGCGATCTTGATTGTGTGCCGTGGTTTCGTTGGTTTTATGATAGCATTGTACTTACAGCATAACATTGTGTTGAATGTAGGCTATAATTGAACTGTATTTGGGAATTTGTAATCTAGTTTCAGAGTACTGCTAAATGCAGACCGTTGTATCATGATGGTGCAGAAGGTATTCTGTCGCTTTTCTGAGTCTATAAATTTAATGAAGGGTGGAACCATTCTGACTCTGAGGCTGTGGTCACCTGAGACCCAGTTTCACCGCAAGGTTGCATCACAAGCCATGAGTTGTTTTCATCAGCAGTAGTGCTCCAGGCACCAATAAAGAAAGGGAACACAGGGGGCATTTCTGCCTCTTTCTGGGAATAAAGGCCCCTCAATTGCTTTCAGTGACATAAAGATGTGAATATGTGAGATTTATTTGAGCACTTTCCAGCCAGAGACAGGACAGGCTAATGCGTGCACATCGGCTATGAAAGGCATGAGAACCTTAAGGTCCGGCTCTGGAAAGCGAACTTCCAGTTGTGCTGACATTTACGATTTCCTGACTTCCTCTGCATGTTCTTTGTGAGAGGCCCTTAACCCCCCACTTCCCGGGGGACGCCAGTTCTTCATTGGAAATTCAGTGCATGTCCCCCTTAAATAAGCTCGCCTCATGGAGCACTTTGCACTCAGAGTGGGGGGAGGAAGGCGTGAATGTTCACTGAAGCTGCTTGCACTGCACTGCCTGCTACTGGATTCTATTAGCAAATTATTCCTGTGTCCTCTGATTTAATTTACACGCACAGAACTCCAGTGCTTTGATCAGACCCAGATTCAATGACCATGGCTCACAGTTACATCACATCTGTCACTAAGATGATGAATGTCACTACTAGAATGACCAGATACTGTTGTGTGCAGCTGAACACTGTTTGTGTCTGGTAGGCCACACCCAAGTATTCTATATTTAATTGTTGGCAACATCTATATAGTCATGCTTTGACAGTCATTTTTGCTTTCTGAGCTGTGGGATTTCATTGGCCAGATATTGTACTGAGGAGTGACTGACAGTTAATTCACTACTTGACAGATTGATTTTTAGCAATAGGTATTAGAAACAGAATGTAAAGATGTTATATGCATCTGTCTGCCTAAGTTCCTGCATAAGCCTTCTTCTGTAAGCCCACATTGAACTTCGGGAACTTTCCCTGCACCACAGGAACATTCTACTGCACACTGCAGACATTAGGAAGAAGCAGGAGAATTTCTCTGTAAAAAGCAGTGGGAACAAAAAGCTAAAGAACACCAAAAAGATAAGTTTACCCATCTATTCCCCTACCTCTAATGCAGTACAGGGGCTTGGGGGGGTGCTGGGGGTAGGACAGGGCACAAGGCAGGGGAACATTCTGGACAGGATGCTAGCCCACTGCAAGGCACACAAACGATATGCAATTGAGGAATTCGAATTTGAGGAAACCTGTGTAACAGAAGGAGAACGTGGCAACTCCACATAGACGGAGCGGAGGTGGGTTTCAAATGCCAAACCCTAGAACAATGTTTCCCAACCTGATCCTTGGGGACCCCCAGACAGTCCGAGGGAGCAAAGGTCAGCGGGAGATCGTTCTGATGGGAAATAATTTGGAATGCAAATACATATTCAGTTGAAGTATTGAGTATGAGCAATTGGCATGTTTTAACAATTTAATTTCAGGATGTTCCCTATGTTGCCTATGTTGGACACGCCCAGGACCCCTTCCAGAATTAGCGGTTGGAAGGTTGATGGGTGGATTTCAGGATGTTCTTAAATATGTGAAATGAAGATTCACAAGTACATCCAACTGTGACATCACCAGGTGCCCTATTTTTAAATCTAGTGCAACTTTTCAGAGATGACATCTAGGTAGAAAAACATTACATACTGTATGGCTTTATGCAGCATGTGATATTTGTGTTTTAGTGACCTTGGTTTTCAACTAGGAAAATTAAAGCAAGAGATCCAAAGACTTCCCTCAGATTTTTCTTCATTTTAGAAAGTCAGTCCTTTTTTCCATCAAAAAACTCCCCTAAATCCCTAACCGCAACTCAGGGATTACCGAAAAGTGCTGCATTTGTAGGATCTAAGCTTTGTGTTGTTGGACTGATATGACCGACAGCTGTGCTCTCTTTGAAATCAGTGCTAATGGTTTTAGTTGATTTGCCTCGGTATTTAAGCACTATAGGTATAAGGCAGTAGCTATTACATTATCACTGTCCCATCCTCTTTGGTCATGAAGCCAGTGGCGTGTGAAACCATGTGAAAATCACCCATCCACACATCCAACCACTGACCTGCATGGTCTTACTGGCTTCCCCTTTGTTATTGTCTATTGGCAGCACTGGATGCTGTTCCATTTTGTAGCTGTCACAATGTTTTTGAAGTGAAAAGCTCTTTTAATTTCTTACCATGTTTTGTAACGTAATATTTCACTCTTGCTCTATTGCTAACCTGTGCATGTCAGTGATCCCTCACCAGAAGCTCAGCCAAGCCACACTCTTACATAAGCTAGCTTCTTCACAGCTGTATGCTGTGATGCATCGCTTGTACACTGCTTTGGACAAAAGTTTCTGCCAAATGAATACATAGAAATGTAAACTACCAAGACGTTGTACATGCACAACAGTTACACAGATCGTTTGCATGTGATACATGGTAATTACAACTTTCTCTGCTGTTAATATGCTCAGAAAATGTGTGGTGGCCCGTCTGGCAGCAAAACAACAAAAGAGTATAGTTATAGTACTGCAAGATGCTGTTTTACACCCTGTCACAAATAATTCTGTTTCTGAATTCTGAGGCGCTAATATCGCTTATTCACTGTAATGTGAAGATTCTGCTCATTTTCCCGGTGATTGTAATTGGCACAGAGACTCGGTCATTATTTCAGTTTACGTCGGCCAGGTTAGGTTTCACGGATCTTATTTTCACCTCAGGGAGCACGACCCCATTCAGCAAATCGACTCCTCATTTCAAACCTGCACCGCTCCAGCCGCTGAAATCCCCGAAGCTCGCTGGCTCAGGCCAGTCGGCACAACCTCGGTCTCTGTGCTAGTCGGTACCGACAGCGCTGCAAGTGCCCAGGACACTGCAGAGGGACATAGACGTGGTGCGATTATTGTGAACCCGACCTGCCTTGACCCACGAATCGGGGCTCGGACAGCCCAGGCAGAATGAGGCTTGTCATGACGGAGGCTGTAACTAGGGCATTAAGGGGAGTCGAGGCTCCAGAGAAGCGGGGAGCTGCAAGGGGGTGTTTTATTGGGTGAGGGATTTCTGTACTACTAAGCTGTGCATGCATATCTCACACTTATTGCTTTAAATGTTTTTTTTTTTTATCATTTAAGCCTGTATGTGTCTCTCGGTTCCTACAAATTACACATCCACAAGCCTCTGGCTAATAAGCCCCCCCGCTCTCACTCGCCCGTCTTGTGGTTTTATGGTTCGATTCTGTCTGAAGTGAAGTCTGAGTAATTGCTACTAATGACAGCGGGTCAGTCCTGAGATTAAGAACTAGGAACAGTGAAAGAGCCAGAGGCTTCTTATTAAATCTCATTACCTTTTAATTGAAAGAAGACGGCTGGATCTACAGAGTTCCACCTTCTCTTGCTCTCATTAACAGAGGCGTGTCCTTCTCTCTGCTGCTGTCCCTGACTGGCCTAGTTTTGCAGACCGAGTCATCAGTCACACTGCTGCTTGTCTGCTGTCTGGCAGTCCTGCTCATTCATTCACACCTTTACTTACCCTTCCAGGGCTCGCCCTTCCACATGGTCACTGGTCACTTGCTTACTTACTCCCAGTTATTCAGCCACTCCTTCGCTCCCTAACATCTCTACATACTAGGCTAGACATGTGTCTGCCTGTTAACTTGTTTTCTTGCACAGATGATTGCTGAATTTTCCATTTACCTCTTACTGTTGTTCACCTACAGTGTTATTGACCAGACATATTTTGTGCTACATATCTGTGATCAGTGGGACTCGTTTTGTAGGGCCTTTAATAACTTTGGGTGTTTGACCCACACTGTGTGCGTCTGGCTTTCGCATATTCTCCCTCAGTCCAAATGCATGTGGTTAGGTGGATTGCTATCTCTAGTTGTGTGTGTGAAGCGTTTCATCTAGTAAAAATTAAGACATTTCAGTGTATTTTGAATTGCATCTGATCTGTGAATACCATCAAAAAATTAAAAATTAAAAATAACATGAACTCATGCACAAAATCAATTTCCTTCCCCCAAAACATCTTCTCGGTGGAATGGAAGATATATGGTGTAAAAAGAGAGTCTTCCAGACAGAGAAAGAATGTTATGGGAAACGTTTTCCTGTAAATACTGTAAGATGTGCAACCCCTTGGTTTGTGTTGCATTTCTTTTGAGTTCTTCAGTCATTGTAGCGTTAGGCACGACCTTGTGTTTCTCAGGTCTGACGGCTGTTTCTGAGACTGTTTCCCTTCTCTTATTTGTAGTTGTACCCTCGAGCCCCTGTGTTCCTGTACTTTCAAGGCTGTCTGTTCCTCTATTGCTGCAGGCTGTGCCTTCAAGGCCCTGTGGCTTGCTGGTAGTGGCTCCGCCCCCTTTACATGAGTTCCCAGCCACAATGCTAGGGGAAATGTCTGATGTCACTGACATTTTCTGACAGTTGTTAACCGCCACCCCCCCACCCCCATATCACCTGTGGACTTGCCTGAGGGGTTGACATTTGTCTGATACAACCCAAAAAATCTCTTCCAGTAAGTATGCAAAGTGAAACATAGGAAGTGAACTGATTGTGTAGCACCAGTGCAAGACGTCTGAGGAAGAAGCATGAGACACCTGCAATGGAGGCACAGATCACCCCCTAGGACTGGGGGCAGTGTGTTTTGTCGACATGGACACGCCTCAGACAGAGGTGTCAGTCAGAATGAGCACTGCTTCAGTCTAACACTGAAAGAACAGAAGCAAAGATTGTGGGAGCTCGAATATTAACTCTTGGTGAATATTAAAAATTACAGTTAAATTCAAATAAAAAATTTAATTAAAAACTTCAATAGTACTGTGATGGGTTGTTCCCTGCCTTGTGGCCATAGCCTCCGGGATATACTCCAGATATACTCCAGATATACTCCAGACCCCCCGCGACCCTGCTTAGGATACGCACTTTCAGAAAATGGATGAACTATAGTAGTAATCCATGTATTGTTCATTCTTTAGATTTTCCGGTTCAAAACCAAATCGGGGAAGCAAAAATACTGTGGCATTTTTTGGTTCTTCTGTTTTAAAATCAGAATGGCAAAACTGTAAATCACGTTTTTTTCTTTCACTTTTGTGACATTTACGGTAAATCCAGGGGATGCTGGACATGTAACATATAGCCTCATATAAACAATTTTTTAATATTGTAACATTTGCAGTGCCAAGTCTGGAAACACCTACCCATAGAAAAGTTTATATGTACTGTTCTTTACATTTTAGGATAATTACAAAGACATCAATACTATAAAATAACATATATCTGCTGAAAAAACAGCACAGAGCAGCATAGCTCCACGCTAGGTGCAGCTGGTTTGGTGCTGGTGGAGCAGCATATCTGTACTGGTCTGCCTGCACATGAAGCTGGACCTCCAGCAATATTTCATTAATGATGCTGGTCCACTAGCACCAAAACACAACATATACTGGTATAACCAGCATGCATTATACTGGTCATGCTGGTAACCAGCCGAAGCTCTGCTGGTCTATGCAGTTTTTTTCAGCTGGGACATACTATACTGTAGTTTTAATGGCTTATATGTTACATTGTCTGGTATCTCCTGGATTTATAGTAAATATCACAAAAATGAAAAAAATAACATGTGATTTACAGTTTTCCCATTTGGTTTTAATACAGAAAACCAGTTTTTTCTTTTCCTGTTATTCCTTTTAAAGGAATGATTTTAAAATAGAAGAAAACACTGCAGTTTTTAGTTTTTCCAATTTGGTTATGAAACAGAAAATTCAAAGAAAATACACAGATTAATAGTGTCTATACTGTGCTTATGAGACAGATATGGTTCCATTGAAGTAACGAACATTTGTGTTTTATGATTCAGTGTGTTACATTTTAAAATTTCCCTTTGACCTAAGCTGCCTGTTTTGAAGAAGAAAGTGTATTTTTGTTCTGAAACTGCCATTATTATTTTTTTTTTAGGTTCAGAATTTTTACCAGGTGTTCACACCATAAAACATTCAAATAACCTCAGATGTTACCAGCAATAAGACAAATTGAGTCCATTGATGTCTGTTACAAGTGATTTATGTGATTCAGGTTGAAATACATCATTCTCTATATGGTGGGGAGTTTATTGAAAGTGAAGATAGAATTGAGAGACCAGACAGTTCAGAGACTATGTAATGCAGTGTATTATGCTTTGTTGTGTTATGTTGTGTTATGTTATGCTATGTTTGATGTTCTGTTCATCAGTAAAATTTAAAATATCAATATACAGTTCATTAGCAATTAATTGAAAATGTGCAATATTCTATGTTACTGATTTCTGTATTTCCTTTTCACATGTGTTCTGGCTGGATTATCTCCAAACACTGGGTCTCAACTCACTTACCAGGTAAGAAACAGCTATATTTATAAGCTACTTCTCTGTTTCTGTGCAGTTTGGCTGATCTGCATGTCATATGGAAATATTAGTCCTTGAATCGAAAAATGCAAAATGCACAAACTTCCATTTGATCGAAATCCACAGTTCTGTATGCCTCAAAAATGAGGTCTGGGCCGATGGGAAATTAATTGTCAATTAATGACAAAATCAGCCTCTAGCCTCTTCTTGATACCATTCTCTTTAGTATATTTGTAAACAACAAGAGTTATTTTCCCGCTGAAACACCACTGAAACAGCATTGTGAATTTGCGGTCCAGAACATTAATAAGGCTTTTAAATGCATTTTGACAGCAGTGATTGTCTTGAAGCTCATTGTCCTTCAGGCTTTGAATTTTCATTTCGAAACGACTTGCACAAAAATGCATCTTTGGAATTTCATTAGCAGTTATCATGCTCATTCCAGCCAAACCCTACCTAAACAGAGCCACACAACTGGTTAAATTATTAAAATGATACTGTGATTCCATCAGTATTTTTCAGGGCTGGGATCCATGTATTATCCATCTGTCTGTTACACATCTATCTTTGAACCCCTTATCCAAATCAGGCTAATTAAGCCTGTCATTAATAATAAATATACAATAGGTCCAAGGAGCGAAAACAAATACTTATTAGCTGAATCCCTTCTAAGTGGGGATAACATGACAGTGTAGATCTCTTCTCATCAAGTCACATGACATCATCATCATGCTACTTCCTTCAAGACACAGTCCATATGGATGTTTTAGTACCAAGTGCTATGGAATTTTGTGCAATCCGCGCTGTTCCCGGATGGACAGAGCTGTAGCAGATGTTTCTGGGAAGAAGAGTGGTATTTTCAAAAAAAACTTTAGGTTGTGTTACTTCATCTTGATCTTATGTTGATAAATATGTTGTCACTCTTGAGGTGTGATCCATGATGTTTGGGAGTTGGAACAGTCAATTTAAGCCTTTAAAGGATAAAAAAAAAAAAAAAAAACGGCCCAGTTTCAAAAACTCAATCTAATATGGACGTGGTTGTGAGTCACAATGAATCACAATGAATCTATTCTACTGATAGGGGTGTCCCAATACTTATTTTGAAAAGTGTGAATGCATTATGAACAGTGAGAATTCGTTAATCTTTCTCTATAACTTCAACTTCAATTGAAACAGCTGTTGGTGTTCATACTCTGGGAATATAAAGGACAAGCATTTGCCCACTTGCTGAATCTGAACGCCTAGTCAGATAAATAAAACAGGAGCAGCAGATTTGATAAATGACCACACAGGTTATCTAAGCAGGTGTTTCAGCGTCAAGCCAACCCACACACATGCTCATGCACATATACAAAAAGAGCTGGGTGTGAGGAATAACAAATTATTGGATGACACATCTGACGTACGAAGCATGACGCATCTGACAACCAAAGCCATGTTACTTTGAAGTAACGAGTGAGACACTGCATATAGGTAGAAGCTGCAGTCTGTGACTCAGTACTGCACTTTACAAGTCCTAAAAACTTCCTTCCCTGTTTGTAAATTTACTTGTGCTTCAGGAAGTCTCCCCCCTGGACTCACCCACAGCATTTTCTCTGGTGGTTTCCTAGCCTCCAATATAAGGTTACAACATGTCACACTTGTGCTGTTCGTAGAAGTGTTTGTTGATCATGGAGACTCTGATGCACAAAATTCATTATATTCCTGATTATATTTCCATTGTTGACACGCTAGACACACACACCCGCACAAACTCTGATATTTTCTTGTTTTTGCTGATATGGGGTTGTTCTGTATGTGAGTACGCCCCCTGTGGGCTATTCTTATTGTAATGGCTGAAGCTTCATTGATCAGCCTGTGAATTATGCACATCTTCTATTAAGCTGTGATTTGTTTCCTAAAAAGTGAGTGAATTCTTTTCCCAGAGTGACAAACTGTTTTTGACCATTATTTCAAAATATTTATAAAGCAGTTCACACAAAGCACCCTGGCACAATACACGAAAACAGTAGGATTTTCCTTATTGATTGCCAAGTACATAGTCCTGTGGGCCTAAACCCTATCCAATGCAGTACAGGCAACAAGGTGGGGGACACTCTGGAGAGGATGTCAGTCCATTGCAATGCACTGATACAGAATGGCCAATTCTGAGACACCAATTTGCATATATTCTGTCACAGCAGAAGAAAACCTGCACAAACATAGAGAGATGATGCAAACTCAACACAAACATCGCTAGAGGCAAGACTGAAACTGTCAGCCCTGGAGGTGTGAGATGGAAGTGCTTCTATCAGAGCTGCCATGTGTTTCCTGACCACTTTTCACAAACTGACCTCATTTTTCACTTCCTGTTTTTGGTGAATAATCCAAGCCTCTGGCCCCAGAGTCTTCCTGGGTTGGCTACCAAGTCGATCGGCCCAAAACTCATCATTTCAAATTTATATCCGTTATTTACCTGTGGTGAAAAGAGCGATAGGTGACAACACGACAGATGCGGAGTGTACACAATGCAGAAAACCACTTGACGTTTTGATTTCCAGAAGGTGGATATTCATAGACTCTTTGGAAACAAAAGTAGGGCGTTTTAGACCATGCCGGTGTAGCCATTCATCACTTCACTCATGCGACTCCAACGTCTTTCTGTGAACGATTACTATTTCTGTGTCAATGTGGCCCTTTAAGAATCCCTGAGCGAAATGCTTATGATTACTGAGTGCTCGGTGATTATGGAACATGCCTGCCTTTGAATGCTGGCCTTTCCGCCAATCACTGCCTTCCATGTATAGCAATTTCATGATTCAGGAAAATGAGTCATCAACCGCACCAGCACCTCAGATGTTAGACTATGAAGGAGCATGGAGGTGCATGAAACCAACTTTTGCCTCACACCTATACTTTTCATCGTGTGTCAAGCTCTTATTGGCCCACTTCTGGAAATTTTGTATAATAAACCCTTTTATACAACCACATATTCATAATCTGCTCAAAACATATACAGTATAACAAGAATAGAACAAAAAGCAGCAGTGGTAATATCTGGACTAACACTGCTCTCTATTGGTCAGGAAATGTAATGCTACAATGGGTAGGAGTTTTGCAATGTACGTTTCGCTTTGCATCATTAGCGTTTTTAATTATAAATTATTTCTATCTGTTGTATTCTATTGTTTAGGCTCTATTCTGACATCAGTCATGAAGAGAGGGACTGGTTTTGGTGGTAGAGAGCCTTTTTTAGGGTGACTTTCAAGTCAAATCAAGTGTTACTGTTTCTTTTCATTCTTTTTTTTCTTTTAATTCTTTTACAGCACTGATTTGTGTAGCTGGCAGTTAATTGGGCAGTGGGTCACGATTGAAATGAAATATTAGAATAGCAGCCTGCATTTGCCTATTTCTGCGGTGTGATTTGAAGCAGTTCCAGGCATGGCCATACATGAAGTGTAACCTGGACACGGTGAGCTCTGTGTGGATTAAATTGAAAATACCATGTAAAAGCCTTTTTTCGATGGATCATCCAAGCAAGTGAAAAGCTCAGGTCTGCCTTGCTAATGATATAATCACACATTCAGTGTTACCCCAGCTACTGGCATTCTGACAATTACACAGCAGGTATTTGAAGTCAGAAAATGTATCAATAACAGTGAATGTCAAATGTCAAGTGAGTCAGAGTAGTTGGTTTAATGGAGATTGTTGAACGAGTGGACTTTCACTGGGAATGATACAACTGTAGTGACAAATTGAGTGCATATTGACTGCAACTGCATAGCTGTAGTTGTGGCATCCACAAGAGGGAGACAAAGGCCTTTGTAAAAAAACAAAAGGCATTGACATACTCTGTATATCTCAGGGTATCAGAATATCTCGCATTTATATGACTAATTAATGGGATTGAGAAAAGTTTTATTCCATCCATTTTCTGAAACCTCTTAATCCCAACTGGAGTCGCGGGGGGGACTGGAGCCTATCCCGGGAACAATGGGCGCAGGTGGGATCTAACTGCAGGGCACACACACTCCCAGGGCCAATTTAGAATCACCAATCAACCTACAGTATCCTGCACGCTTTTAGACCATGGGAGGAAACCGGAGTCCCCGGTGAAAAAGCACACGAACATGGGGAGAGCGTGTGAACTCTACACAGGAAGGACCCGGACGGTCTCGCTGTGAGGCAGCAGTGCTAACCACTGCGCCACCCCAGTTGTTTTCTTTAAGATCAAAAGAAGGTACCGTTGTAAATGTCTTTTGTTGGTTAATTCTGGTGTGGTTATGACAACAGAATGAGCAAAACATTGACTAATACTGAAAAATGAGCCTTGGAAAGGTGAAAGGATGCTTATGAATATAACTTTGTAGTATCACACAAAGTGATCATATGGGTAAAAAGGAAATTACCTTCTCCATTCATCCCTTTTATGTCTTGAGAGAGAAATATCAGGATGGCGACACTGGGCCAGAAGGTCCAGAAGGTCCTCCAGAAGGTCATGCCATGTGCAGACTCTGCCCTTCCCAACACGCACAGTTTAAATACCCTATACTGAAAAAAAATCACTGTGGTGGTCACCTATGTCACCCCGCGACCTGAACCCCGGACAAGCAGAAGATGATGGATGGATGGATGGATGGTCACCTATGTATAGATGCAAAACAGTGAAATGCAGTGACCCGTCATGGCGTGCACTGAGTATCCCGCAAGGTGTATATCTGTCGTGCAGTGTGACATTCTCACGGTATTAGCAATAACTGTAATTACCGGCCGAAGGGGATTATTGTAATGATCCTTTTGCTTTGTGACCGAGCCATACGGTTACGCTCTCCACACCGTCCACAGCATGCGTCCCAGGAATGCCGGTGCCCCCCTGCCCCCCCATCACTGATGCGATATGGGTGAAACCGTGGGGAGAACAAAATTTATGCACAGAGGAGATGTGTGATGCTGCCCTCCACCCCCCATCCCTGGAGATATGCTTAATTATCCTCAACAGTGAGGTCGTTAGTATAAAAGGATGGGTTCCTTTCTTTGTTTGGAACATGAAATATTTACAGTATGCGAATACAACGTTTACATAGTTTTGTGGTCTGGGCTGAACTGGTGTCGTGTTAATGATTTGGGAGAGGCCGGAGTTTTAATTTTTCTGTGCATGGAAATGGCCGACTCTGTTGTTTTCTGTATGTTTTATACTGATTTTAAAAAAAAATCAGAATGAAATGTTAAACTGGTCAATTTTTAAGTACTTTCCAGTTTTTCATGCACTTTAAAAGCAACCTTCCTTTTTATGCGACATCATTAACATGAACAATCTCATGATTAGGATGATATTTCTAGGAGGTGGATAAACTCCATATCTTCTCTATCCAGCTCAGTAAAGGCTCTCAAAAAAAAAACTGCAAAGAAACAATATGAAAAATACAGAAGAGTAGAAAAGGACAGATTCAAGCCTGCAAATAGAATGAACAAGACAGAACATCTGGTTCATTATAAACGGCTATTGGGAAAAGTCCTGGCTGTGCTTCTGGGCAGAAGAATCTCCATGTGCTTGACCAAATTAAACCTGACATTAGTCACAGTCTCTCCCAAGTCAGTCCTCCAGACCGTCCACTTTTCTGTGCCTAAGCACGTCAGTCTGCCTGAAGGATAAGCTCTTTGTGACTAATGCCTGAAAAGCCCGTCGCTTCGGCCTGTGGAGTAGCATTATGGGCTACCCGGCACAATCTGGTTCATGAAGAGGCCGGAAGCAAGCTTTAGTCTCTCCCAGTTTGTTGTCACCACATAGAGAATTGCTTACATATACATTTACATATTTAGCAGACACTTTTGTCCAAAGCAGCATCCAAATGAGGCAGGTAGTGTATTGTAATCATACATGATGTCAAGGAGTCAACTAGGCATAAGTGCAGCTACGCTGAGCTTCTAATGCAGTGTTTCCCAACCCAGTCCTCAGGGAACCCCGGACCGTCCACGTTTTTGCTCTCTCCCGGCTCCCAACCAATCAGGAACACAGAATACCTGGTACAGGTGTGCTGGGAGCTGAGAGGAAGCAAAAACGTGGACTGTCCGGGGTTCCCTGAGGACTGGGTTGGGGGAACACTGTTCTAATGAATGCCCAGGTACAAATGTAAGATGTATTGGAGCAGGAGCTAAACTTTAACTTCTAACAATAAAACTAGTACTTACAGTTTTAAGGCCAAAACCTGGAGAAATCCACCCGTCCTCTTCATGGTCTCCCATCTTTGCACAGGAAATATGCCACACAGACACAGCACTGCTCATCAGCTTGGAAGGCCTCCACCTAGTGGATGATGCAGAGATAACACACCGTTAACATAATGCAAAAATAAAACAAAATAAAATGGTCCATACCTAGTAGACTAATTCTGCTCTGGGTTATTCAAGCTGGAAAGGAGGAGGCCATTAAAAGGTGTTTCGGATGAATTTAGTGTTGCACTCAGTTCTTAAAAATATCCAAGCAGGGGGAGACCAAGAACATTATCTAATTCAGGTCAATTGGCAAAACCTCCATTTCTACAAACTACCTGTGAAACCCACTCACTCATCTTACTAACTGGTAGGTTTTGCCACAAAGTTAAAATATTTTTACTTTCAGGGGATGCATAAAATATAGTCAGTCCTGCTACAACGTGTGATGATGTAGCACAAATCTGTTCTAATGCGATAGATATATTAGTATCCAAGTCCAATACGACGTGGAATCACATTCTTGTGATTTTCAGTCAGTAAGAAAGACACTACATGAACTACAACGTGATACGGTCTTAGTGAGAAACACTATTTGCACGCAAAAAGAGCTATAAACACGCAAAAAGAGCTATCCAAGTGAATGTACATTTCATGAAGGAATTGTTCTTTTCAACCGTTTCTTTTGAGTGAACTGTCTTTAGCCATGTTACCTTCAGTGCCCCTCTGCCTACTGTATTCCGTTGCGTTTGGTGGCTGAAGCTCACTAACCAGGGGCTCTAAGGTTGCCCCAAAGTAAACCAAGAGCACCAGTTGAAGACTTAATTCTCGTGAGACTCATAAGACCCGTAGGAGATGTTTATAATATAATTTATTGAAGTATTATTATTATTATTACTTTTTATTTAAAATACATTTATTTACATTAATGGCCAGTGGTATCACTGTTTTTATAGTTTAATTCATTTTGTTTGCCGTAAGATACTAAGTTTTGGAGTCACATTCCCCTATCCCTATTTTTCCGTTGGATATGTATATTTTAGTAAGCGATTTTGGTGAACATGAGGTTTTCCAGGAACGCATCAGTCGTGTTGTAGAAGGACTAGCCGTGCTTACTGCATTGTAACCAGGGGTTAAATCAGAATCAGAAAGGAGGGGGAGCCCTATTAGGTATAGAGACGAAGGTGGGGGGGGGCGGGGGGGGGGAGTGTCCCCGCTCCGAGGCAAAGTGAAATTGGCTATGAAAGTAATATTCTTGTTTTTTCATTTGAAATGTCCCCATGAATATACTTTAAAATATCAAGTTATAGTCATGAATTGCTCCTTACACACCATACCTCTAACAAAGTCTAGATAGTATATGTTTTGGAAGCAATACAATAAGCGAAATGCGAGGTGCGATTCAGACATAAAGGAGGCGGAGCTGGGCTCAGCTATGCTCCATCTATATTAAACCATGATTGTAACATTTACATTGTACATTTTATTGCAACATTTACAGAGGATAAATATACTTCTTAGAAATCTCCAAATAGCTGTTTGGGGTTTTTTTTTCAATTAGGCAACTATCGGTGAGGCATAACGGTTCTGTATAATACTGAAGACCTAAACCTAAAAGGTTAAAAACTGCAAGGTAATGTGCTTTATCCTGTCGTATAGGAAGGTTCAATTTTCACAGCGTACTTGAAATACATAACAAATACACAATAAATGACTGCTAGTTATGGCTGTAAGTGTTGCTGCCACAGAAGGCCATCAGTAACGTCATTAATTGGTCACAGAGTCGAGCAGCTAAGGCAGAATGTTCCCATCACCTTCCCTTGTGACTTTGTAAAGGGTTACATGCTGCATTCACAGCTGAAGAATGACTGCCTGCATCCATTCATCCATTTTCTGTAAACACTTATTTAATGCAGGGACACGGTGAGCCTGGGGCTACTGCAGGAAGTGCAGGAGACCCTTGATAGGATGCAGTCCATCACAGAAGGAACGAGTACACACATACACACACACATACACACACACATACACATACACACACATACACATACACATACACACACACACACATACATACATACACATACACACACACACACACACATACACATACACACACACACATACACACACACACATCCTAAGAGTGATGCAGACACTGTTTTTTCTAAACTCGTGTCATGAGAGGAAACCCACGTGAATACAAAGAGATGATTTATCAGAGCAGAAATTAACCCCCCTAAATTTCCTCATATCTTGAAAGACTTGATGTATGTGCATATAGCAGACTTTTCATAGCTTACTGGTCGCTTGGTCTAAACCTGACCTTTTTACTGGCATAGAACGGAGAACATTCAAATAACTTTTTTTTCCCCCAAAATTAATTGTTTTGAATTATTTATCTTAATGCTGTGGGAACTGAAAACTTCCCATCTGAGTGCTTTGCTGAAATTCAGACTGATTTATTACAGCATTCCAGAGCAACTAAAATAAGCAGTAAATTAACAGAAACAAGCATAATTCCACAATTTATCAAAGCTAAATTACCATCATTTGTCAATTAGTTTTTGAAATACTAGTGTCACCGTCTGCTTGATTGATGACGGGTGAAAGGAATGGCCAAAATGGGACTTTCTGTCTTTTTCAAACTCTTATTATTATATTATTGTTATTATTATTATTCATAATTTTTAAAGTATGAACAAAAGTTTATTAACTGACTGAATTCTAGTTGAACTTCACCCAGAAAAGTTACTTATATTTCTGGTTTGAAAATTTGGCCCATTTTGGTTTTTCGCTCATGAAAAAAGGGCACGTTCTTCTGTCTGATGTTCAGCTGGCTCTTGGCCTTGTGATGGAGTCGGCAGCAGCCGTGTGGACATTCCTGGGAGGGCCAGAGTCAGTCGGTTAATTGAGTTCAGCTTCTCATCCAGCAAAGGGTCACCTTGACGTTGGTAAGGCAGAGGATGATGCCCTGTAAAAATACATTATTTTTACACGTTATTCTGATTTTTTTTAAGGTGGGGGCTATAATCCATACAGAAGGGCCAACCTTATTATTAGCCAATGATATGTTTTGAATCGATGAGTGACAGGAGAGGAGGCACTCCAGGGGCCAGTCAGCTTTCAGTTGTGACCAGTGTCCCTGCCAAGCCACCCCTGTATATGCCCCTGGGGTCCAGACCTGGATTTGTATCCTACCATGACCCCACATCCGTTTTATTTTTGCCGAAACAACACCACAATACTAAGCACTGCCGCTGGGAGCACACTCACAGGGAGTCGTTTAAGAGCAGTGCTTTAGTAACACTGAGGCACAGAGACAGGGGTGGCTGAGCTTGACCCGATTGTGATCTGATTTTGCTCCATCAGAACCGTTTCACGTTTCACACCCCAGTAAATGAGCAGGCTACACCTTCCCGTGGCTTTTCCTCTGAGAGGGTCTGTCATCTCGTGGATGCTCGTCAGGGCTGAAGAACATTTCCTAGAGCTCTGCATGTGTACACAGGGGTGACACCCCCTCCAGAGCTCCAGCAGATAATGCTGCATCTTTTTCTCACTCTTTTCTTTTGTGTCGCCAGCTTGGAACCTGTTAATATAATATTTTCCACTCTCCTTTCCTCTCCCTCTCTCTCTACCTATCAGTGTTGCCTATGGTAACAGGAGCAAATGCTCACATGCGTCACCAATCAGAATGAGGGGTGGGGGGATGGAGGGTGGCAGGTTGATGTGGAGACAGACAGCAGGAAGAGCACTGTGGATGTAGAAAAGGGCTCAGTATTTTCTCTGGCATGTGCATGCACTTTCTGACCAGCAGAGGGGGCTGCTTCTATTAGTAGGCATGTATGCTTAGCTTTTCAAATGCAGCAACTGTAGTGTATTTAAGACAATGAGTCCCTGACTGGGACTCACTTTTTTTGCTGCCAACGAACTGGTAGTGTGATTTAATAATCCGCACAGAAAATATAATTTTTACATGTTTTTCTTTGCCTTTTTTTTACATTTTACATGGAATTTTGTGTGCAAAGGAAATATGTTGCTAGCATTCGGCTCAAATCCTAGCTATCATCAAACAAGTAGAGATCAAGAAGCGGCAAAAGTCTGTGGTAAATACGTCAGTGAGCTCATACAGCAGCTGCTGTGCACACTGCATGCGGAGCGGCCAGCTGGTGCCCAAAACTAGTCAGCTGTAAGTGCTACCATTTGTAGAAGTAGCTGTGGAAGTAAAGACGAAAGGAAATCAGTTTTTTTACTGTTTTTCTTCACATAATTGTCCCTGTTCAGCTTACTGCTGTGATAGTCATATGTTCAATAATTCATGTCTAGGAAAAATTCTGAATCCATGCTTTTAGAGATTTCAGAATTCAAGATTTATACGTTCTCATATTACTTTTTATTTATTAAGCAGATGCTTTTATCCAAAGCGACGTGTATTTCTGAGCAAACAGGGTCAGCCGGTCCCTGGACATTAGGGGTTATGGGCCTGTGGCTCAAGGGCCCCCAAACAGTGACATCACACTGCCGAACATGGGGTCTGAATCAGTGAGTTTCCAGTCACAGATACAGAGCCTTACGACACTGAACCACAGAGGATTCTGGGAGGCATGCATTCAGAAACATCGAAGAGCTTGACATTAATAAGTTATAAATAATAAAGTTATTAACTTAGTTATTAATTTAGCAGTCATTACATTACGGCAGGTAAGCGCTTGCAGAAATGCCTGGCACACAGTTGTGGTTTCCCCGGAATGTTCTCACCACCTCGCTGTGCAGCCCGGCCTCCCCTGTTCGCTTTTTATCTCACCTCACCTCCCGCCCGGCTGCCAGCTCTCTGGGATCCTTTAGCTCCAGCACGACTCTCTCCTATAATGCTCTGCACGTATGTGGAGCCTCAGAAGCTCCCTTTGGTGTCCTTATCTCTGGCCACTGTAACCCGAAAAATGCCCACGTTGGACAGACTGTGGATGGCTAATGCCCGGAGCCGATATCCCTTCAGCTCGAGTCGTCAAGCCCAGGGTGACCAGAAAGCTTGTGTCGGAATCATTGGCAGCTGACACTGATACTGGGATTCAGGGGTCAGAAAAATGCACAGCCAATATAGGGCTGGAGCGCCGGTAAATACTGCAAAAACACAGCCATAGAAAGGTGTATGACCGTACAGCATTCAGTATCTCTTATTCCCGCGGCTGTTATTTCACCATTAAAACCAGCGGTAATCAAACATGGCATTATGGCATTTGGTGGGCATCAGAACATCAGGAAATAGAATCACAAATGTCCACATGACCAAAACAGTAACTAATTCAATATCAAACATTTTCCAGGGGACTGACAAGAATTAACCTCTCCACACACAATTACTCAGTTATAGCAATTTATTAGACCACATGGTGCACATTAGTCTAAATTTCCAGAATGATAAAACAACTTGTTTTCAGTGTTTTGTTATATAAAAGTGAAAAGACAGTTGTGTCATGGGTGTGCACTGGAACGCTTGCAGTTTCCACTCCACTGAAAGTGGGAGGCTTTTAAATGTACCAACCCAGAGCGTTTTTGTGAAGGAAACTCACCTCTCTATCTGGCACAAATGTTGCCTATATCTGCAGCCAGTTGAAAAGGCTTTTTATTCAGTATTGGCTTGAGCAGAGGTCAATGGAACTAGGATCTAATGTGTTACATTTGTTACCATTCATTTTCCATAGCCACTTTTGAAGTCTCTTCCAGGAATCACAAGGCACTCCTTGGATGGGATGCCAACTCAAAAAAGGACACAGGCCTAATAAAAAGACGCTAATTCACCTAAAGTGCATGTATTTGGACTGTAGGAGGTAACTGGAGTCAGAGGAGACCAGAGGCAGTGTATGTGAGCTCGAAACATACAGAGCCAAGGCTGGAATCGCACCCACCTCACTGCAGACACAACACCACAATACTAAGTACTGCTTCCCCTCCCGCACCCCGAGTGCCTGCCTCCCCTCCCGCACCCCGAGTATCTGCCTCCCCTCCCGCACCCCGAGTGCCTGCCTCCCCGGAGATGCATTACTGTATCCCAGCTGTTAGTACGCAGAGACATTACAACTATGGATATCTGGTGTGCTGATTTAGGGGTAGTACCTAGTGCTGTATGGTGCAAACACAGCTACTCTGATGCAGGAGGCTACAGAAGGATCTGCAGTTTGAGCCCAGTGCCTGTAATGGAAGCAGTACGGGAAATGAAAGAGGCAAGGGGGCATCCTTCATACTGTAATACGCCCATCAGGACAAGCTGCATTCAGCAGCCTACCCACTGAGCTGTTATTTCTGAATTTAATGCATCCAGTCTTCATGTTTTTTCCACTGCCGTGCAAAGAAAAAGCAATGTAATCAAAATAAGATGTGCAATTAAATCATATTAATAATATCAAGGTAGACATGGCTGTTGAGGCACCGCGACAGGAAACAGCAGGTATTGCTGTGACTCAGACACATGGAGGACTCCATGTTAATCCGCTTACCAATCTGATGTGTTTAGGCAATACATCAAGATGATAATTGTGTGATCTAACACAGCCCCTAATAAAATAGGATGACCTCTCTGCCTTGTCATTAACTGGCAACACAAACAGTTAACAACACTAACGGTATAATCTGAGGGGCCTGGTATATGTTCTGTGGACAAATAAAATGACCTGACACACATATGCTTAATTACCTAAACAAGAGTAACGACTTGATAGGTTCATCACAAATCCACAGAGATGAGTAACGTCGGCTGAAATGTCTCTGGTACGGACATTTTAGTCTTAGTGTGACTGACATGTTTACTGTATCCTCACTGGCTGAGGAATTGCTTGTTGACAAATAAGCAAGCTATGAGCTATGGTTGGCCTAGGAGTAGAACTCAGGTAGGAAAAAAAATTGATAAAATTTCTGCCCTAACTGAAAGTCATGCGTGTATAAATCCAGCGTGAAAAAGAATCCATCCTTCATGGCTGCAGCCCTCCTTTCCCTTTAGAATGTCAGGTTATAGACGGATAGCCCTGCAATGCCACCATTGGCTGTTTTTATCTGTATCTCTGTGCAAGAGCAACATGGAGCAACAATGTTGTTCAAATGTTAAACTGCATTCTCTAGTATACCGTTTGAAAAGTATAAAGGCTTTGGCTGTGTGCTGATGCTTTTATGGCTACAATAGAGCCCTGAACTAAATGCTTGAACTCTCATTCCATTAGGTGACTGAACACTCACACGAGTCCATGAAACTGTGAAGCCAGCCACCCTGTCCCTATGAGAGTCAGAGTGTACACTGCTCTAGATAAGAATATCTGCTTTATTATGGCATAAAATTAATGAACTGGTTCTTAATGACTGGTCTATTTATAGATCCATATGTCAGTAAATCTGCAAAGCTTGCATTAGATGTACCAATTTCAGAGATTTTATTCATTCATTGATGTTACAAGCGACCATCTTGTACAGGGTCATGAGGGGTGTTGCATATGGTTCAGGGCAGGGTTACACCTTGCATGGAGATGCCAGTCTGTCACAGGGCACAGGGTATGGGTACACCCTGGATGGGATGCCAGTCTGTCACAGGGCACAGGGTATGGGTACACCCTCGATTTGATGCCAGTCCATTGTAGGGCAAACACATGCATAAACATTAAATAAAATTGTTCATCCACCCATCGTCCATCCATCCATCCATCCATCCATCCATCCATCCATCCATAAGTCCATCCATCCGTCAGTCTTATCCTGGTCAGGGTTGCGGGGGGGGGGGGGGGGGGGGGGGGGG
>JAODJU010000040.1:27902433-27916606 GCA_026776725.1 Gnathonemus echidnorhynchus
GTGGGGGGGGGGGGGGGGGTGGGGGTTCACCCTAATGTGCAGCCTTCTATAGGGCACATACATGCGCGTGCATCAAAATAAAATGATAATGATGAAAATAAATAATTTCAAATGTTGCTAATTGCACCCTCTCCTCATTAAGCTAGCAGGTCGGGACCACAGTTACAGCTGAGACTACGTGTAGCGTCGTCTCATTCAGTTCTGGTATAGCTATGCCAGTGTTACTTTCATCCTGACGTGTGCTTGTTAGGTGTTCGGAATTTGGTTGTAAATGCATGCATTGGTTGAGAAAAAAAAATTATGTATATATAACAACGGTAGTCGCTAAACAAGGAAAGAGTGTACAACACTTACCTAGATACATGTATAATGATACAATTTGACCCAGGACACACCAGAAGGGTTACATACTGTATACCCACTGGTCTGTGAAATCGGTATGCTTGGAAAGAGAAGTCTGATCTTCTTCTCCATGAAAAGCCGTGAGAAGATAAAGATGTTTACAGAACTTGCGTTATTAAAATGTAATTCATGAATGGCCATCCCTACGATAACAGATGTCTTAGGAAATATATTTAAAAGATATAGACACGTCATACCATATGGTATACACTCCAGTGAGAACAGCACAAACCCCTTTGATCTCCCCGTTTGTGGAGAAGCTCAGAATGTTCTCAGGAATATAGTGGGTACAATTACAAAGTACACCTTAAATTATACATTAGAGATGCACGCACAGATATGTGGCGTATGGTACTTCAGTTCTTACTAACAATGCTGAAGCTTTCATGCTCACTTCATTTTAAAAATAAAACAAGTGTTTCTCAGTCTGTTGCGTAATAGGAATACATATAATTCAGCAAGGATAATGCAGGAATTAAGATCTCTAATTAACGGGCTAAAAGGGTGAGGAAGGGGTAGAGGACCATGTGCTACAGTACGAGTAACAGCTTCTAGAACATCATAGAAGAACTGGAGCTAAAATATTCAGCTAATTTAATAATCCAGCCTTTAAAGGGCGTTAATACACATAGTGGAGAGTCTCGAGGAAACTGCTCTGTGACCACCGTAGAAACAAAAGATCTTATTAAACAAAGCAGATCTAAAATTTAGGTCAGAGGGAATGAAAGATGTCACGTTCTGGCAGCTCTCGTCTCACCACTTGAGAGAATGAGGAAGCGCTTCTGGGCGACATCACTGAGAAGGAGGAGCGCGGAGCGGCAGGCGGCTCTGTGCAGTGATACCAGCACACTGCTGCCTTTCTGCTTCACTGCTGGTGCAGTGCAATTCGATCCATGATTCTTTTCTTGATTCTATGAACTGGTCTAGTCTATGAGATAACAACGTGCGAATGCTGTATTAATGAATGCATTGTGCTCACGCAAGGGAGCATGTTTCTTTGCGTCTGAGTTAATTTATACGCTAAATTATTCATGTAGCTGTGCTTTTAAGGTAAGTGAGGCTCAACATTTCGAGTATGCCTCACCGAACTGGCATTAACGTACAGGATGGGAGACTGCAGGAAGGCATAGATGTTTCCAGATGTTTTTTACCTATTTATTTTCTAAGCATTATCTCGGACTGGAGCCAAAAAAGGCAGAGATAGAGAGTTGTGAGGAGATGCTGAGATAAACGCTGCTGATGGTCTTTGCTTTATGAAAACCTTTGACCTCAGAGGCTGCCTAAGACTGCTCTGTGCTGCTAAGCAGCGGAAGGGGTTTTCCGGGTGGGGGGGGAGTCAATAGGAGGCCGGGAGGGAGTGCCAGAAGCAGGTTGGCAGGAGGCGGTGCCGACGCGAGCTTCCTCACACCACTCTCTCTCTTCCTCTCGGCCGGTGTCTCTCCTCCACGAGGGCGCCTCCCCAGCGCTGAGGGCAGAGCGTCCTGAGGAGTGCACAGGAGCAGGGGAGTGCTCCTCTTTAAGGAGCGGCGCGCTGACACTCTCAGCCCAGCTGGCAGGAGCGACCGCGAGGAGCCAGTCTGCGGCAGGCTCTCCTGCCGACACACACACACACACACGCGCAAGAGAGCGTGAGCTGGAGCCCACGCACGCACACACACACGCATCACTCCCCCTCCCAGTCCAGGGGCTGGGAATTTCAAAGAAGCAGAGAAGCAGACAGAGTGGTGGCACAGCGTTCCGGAGGATTGCTCTCCGAGGAGCCTCCCGCGCTCTGCTTCAGCTTCAGGGAACGCCGCGGGGCAGGAGCTCCCCCCTGCTTCACTACCGGACCTTCGTTCGCGCCTCGGGGCGGGGGTGGGGGGGGCCGATGCCGTTTGGACACGTCGACCGGCTGGCTCTTCTCGTCTTAGTCACGCCTCGCGTTCGGCGACGCTGAAGGAGCGGAGAGGCGGGCCGGCATTTAATTTCCTCCCGGAGTTCTGCCACGGGCTGAGACGCGGGATCCGATGGCCCAGCAAGGGGCAGCGGCCCACCAGGACATGCTGGCGGTGCCGCCCATGGAGAGGCACACGGGGCTGAACGAGGACCTGGTGAAGATCCTGCGGGAGAACCTGCTGCAGCAGCAGAGGCCCCGGGCCGCCCGCAGGTCGCCGTCGTCCATCTCGCCCCGACTGTCCCCCACCACCATGTCGCCCCGCAACTCGCCGCGGCTGCTGCGCCGCATGCTGCTCAGCAACGGCACGCACAAGCAGCGGCGCTTCACCGTGGCGCACACTTGGTAAGCTGCAGCCGTGCCTCTGTGTCGCCGCGCGTCTCGTACCTTCATACTTGCACGCATCCTTACATGAATGTCAGGCTGACATTGTCAGTGAACGTCAGTGAACCGGCTGCCCTCACTACCCTGTGGGTGTTGGCACACCTGTCCCCCCCCATTTAAAACCAGAGCCTCAAGTGAACTGAGACGGCGGCTTTACTTTATCTCTCCTGCCAAGGTATCCGCTCCCCCCGCCTCCTCCGTCACCATAGTTACAGCTGCCGTTTATGCTTCTCATTACTTTCCTCACCTGTGTGGAACAAAGCATGTTCTCCTGATTTAATGTTTCATGTTTTTCCTGTAAGGAGTCCTCGGTACGTCCCTCAGTCTCACTTTCAAATGGCAGCAGTTACTTTTAGGTTTTATTTTACAAACAGTAATGCCTGCCATTAAAGAAATCGATTCCGTTGGCTAAGTGCATCGTGTTTGATGAACACTGCACAGCTGAATTAGAGCTCAGGTAATTAGAAGGGAAGGATCAAAATGCCAGGGTCCCGCAGAACTCTCCGGTGTCCGCACACACAAATGGCAAAGGGACTAACAAGCATGGTGAGGATGAGGAGGACTTACGCTCTCGTTGGCTGCCCTTACATTTTGTTGCATTGGGTCGAGCTGAAGTGTATAATGCAGTGTCCAGTATCATGCTCTGTTGTTTTACTTCAGTTTCTGAAACTCATATTAAAAGAGTACGTCCAGGGGTCTGTGCCAGAATGAGTCTCGCAGACGGGGGGGGTGTTGGAGCGCTGCTATGGTGGAAGCGCTCTGCTTCTTCATTCCCGCAGTCTTTACACGGAACACGGGCCCCTTGAACAAAATCCCAGCCCTGTCCCCTTTCCCGCTGCCCTCCTACCTGCTGCAACGCGATAATGATTTGAATTTTATTCCAAATCCTCTACTCCCGACCGGCTCCCTGCGCACTGTGCAGTTACCCTGTATGCCTCGTTCATGAGATCTGTGGAATTATGTCATTTCAGTAGAAAATTCTGCATTGTCATGCCCAAGCCCCCTCTCTCTTTCCATTTCACAGTTTGTGCACAAGCCCGGAATAGATTTTTAATCTCCAGCTTTGAGTACTGGCTCATCCCCTGGTCTTCTAGATACTCTGAACAGAATTGTCTTGGTTCTCGTCGTCACGGATTCTCACGGCAGCCTTGTACAGTGTGCATATTCCGAGTTTGTCTGAATTTTTGGAATGCATGGAGGCTAGAAGTAGGAATGAAGCCAGCTGTTTGTCCGCACGATGGCCACCACCATTAACAGCGTCATCATCATTACTGTCATCGCATCGCTGCCTCTGTCTGCTTCCCTCACACCAGTTGTTCTGCCGTCAAAGTGTATTTTTCAAGTACAATAGTCTTGAAAATTGGACTAATGGGTTTGGAAAACGGAAATGCTCCACAGTCTATGTCCGGTAATGGCAAACGGGGCAAATATCTCATGCACAAATAGGTTTATCATATTTACATGTGTATAAGTGCAGGAATATTTTTATATGACTGAATTAAATAATAGTCATGTTTTCAGAAATGGCCATTTAGAAATTTTTCCAAGTTCAGAAAAGATGATTTTATCTCTAGTATTTTGTACCCTACATCCATATAATATTTTTGGAGCAAATTGTATGCTGAATTTCATCCTGCAGCATGTCACAGAAACGCTCGGAGTGCACTGTCAATTGGGCACCTGCTGGTTGGTTATCAACATGATTATGGAGGGAAGAGAAAAAGATCTTCAAGATCTCACAGACAGCTGTGGCTTCCTAGGCTGAGCTCAGTTGTAAGCAAATCCGGATGAGTCTGTGATTTGCAAGCCAAGGAGTAGTTATGGAGCTGAGAAAGGTAAAGCACGTCCTTCAGTCGCTTCGGGTAACTTCAGCTAATGTGCATCTCATACCAAGAGCAAAACCTCAAAAAGGACAGAGCTGCTATGGTCTTACAAGCGTGATTTGATTTGGTTTCCCTGGGATGCAGTAATCCTCTGTCTGCGTGGGTAAACATCACAGCGGCACTATGGTGTTGTGAAGAGGGAAGGGCTCAGCGTGCAGCCCCGTCTGCAGGAAGACAGGCTTCCCTGCCTCAGGAGACGTGCTGATGAAGGCCAGGCCTTTTGTAATGCGGAAAAATAAACCTGTATGGATGGATGGATGGATGGATGAAAGAAAGAAAGAAAGAAAGAATCATTACTAAAACAGTGGTGTATGATCCATAGTTTGAATTTCTGCCAGGGCTACTTTACTTGGTAACAGCATTTTTAATACAGATGCTCCACTACTTACGAATGAGATACGTTCCGAACGGCTGTTCGTAATTTGAAATGTGCGTAAGTCGTTATTCAACGTCCTTTTAAGGGTATACGCAAGTACAAAGATCTAGGATGCTGGGAGTACGCACGCTACGCTGCTGGGGCGGGCGGAGTAGCGGGCAGAAGTCACACTAGGCGGAATTGGCACGCAGAAAAAAAAATTGATGTTGCGGACAGGAAACGGGAGCCCAATGAACACAATTTGGACTTACAGTCCTCTTCGTTCGTACAGTATGTCTGAAAGTCCGTAAGTTGAAAGTTCGTAAGTAGAAGACTATTTGTACTAAAAAAACATATGATTAAACCGTTATCCATTTAATAATGAAAGGTAAGGTGTTAAACTAAATTAGCTGTAGCACTTAATTGGTTGTTACTAATTAGTGCCTACTTAATCATTAAAAAGCCTTTAATGGCTTTGTTGGGTTTATTTGAAGGGGAAAAATGAGCAAAGTGTATGATCTTTTTTTACTGCCAAGAACTAGAACAAGACCTGTCCAGTACTCTGTCCAGTACTCTGTCCAGTACTCATTACTGTTTATTCTAGTAGTTGGGTAAGGGAGTGAATAGTTGTACTGCTACATAAACTCCTCTGTTTGGTGCCTGTTAGTGTGTTTGAGTATTTGTGCATTATTTGTTTTCAAGCTATAATGACTGTCACAGGTCTCACAGGTCTTTGAGAGTGATGTCCTCCTTGTTAGGGACTAGGGATTTGGGTGGGGGGGTGAATCTCTGCACTGAATGACTTGTATACAGTACATGTGTGTGTCATGCAAAGGACTGGCATCCCATCCAGGGTGTCCCCTGTCCTGTACCCTGTGCTTCTGGGGATGGTCACCAGGTTAACCAGGTGACCCTGCACTGTTAGATGCATGTGGAAATGGATTTAAAGTAGTGATTTTAATACAGCTTTTATTAAAAAATGTGTTTATTGCCATACTCATTCATTGTTTCCAATTTCATTTATTGGCAATTCTCACTTTTAATTCTATCTTTCTTTTACATATTGATTTCTTCTTTTGTTTATTCATCCATTTGTTCTTTTGTTTACTTCTAAATTTTAATATCTTTAATCCTCCTCAGCTGCATGCCCTGTTTGTTAGCAAATCCACATGCAAAATAAGACTTTGATGTGAGTCTGTGCAATCATTAGGGCGGACAGTCCATACACCTTTAGCATCCCCGTCGCTGTCGTGAATTTGCCTCTCTCCCCGCAAGACGAGCGTGCTTCAGTAACGTCGGCCGAGACTCATCAAGCTGGCTGCATTGGCACCAAACATGCTTGTAGGTGCACCAGCTTCCACTGGGAGAGCAGGAAGGGGGTAGCTGAAAGGTTTTCCATGATGGATCATACTCTTCACGCGGGCTGTTTTTTATAGGTGTGTTGACTGAATGATTAAACAGAGACAAAAAAGGCTTCCCCGTTTCCTGGTTTAATGGCAGACTTTGATCGTGCTTTGTTCTTCCTCCCAGCAGAGTTGCATTCAACCACTAATTGTTTTTTGAACCATAGAAATGCTATTCCGCACCCTTCAAAATGCACTGTACATATTATTTACATAAATATCGTGTCATTTGCCTAGCAGATGCCCATGTCCATTGTGCAGTGAGCAGTGCACTAGCCAGATGTGATCCAGGCTAAATAAAGCCAATCTGAATATCAACTAAACACAAAAATAAACCCATTAGTCTCTATCATTTTCATGCGTTGTTTCTTTTTCAACTTGGTGCGAAGTGGCAGAAAATATAAGGTAATGAACCAAATACACACAGGGCTGCAGGTATGAAAGTTCAGTGTTTTCTGTTGTGTTTAAATTTGCTTTTAAAGTGCCTCTCTGATCTAGCACTTGGTATAAATGTTGTCTTTATGAACAATTCATTAGATAATGTGGTTTGGATAGATCTATGGTGCCGCTCATTTTCGCTGTAAAATTACTGTCTGTGAAGTCTGTTCACTCCCCATTTACATACGGAATCCACAATTTCATACTCGTTAGAAAACTTAGTGGCAATTATGTCAGTAATAAATATTGGTAGTATGCAATATTAATGTGAATCATTGACAAATTACAATATCAGTCCTGTTAAATAGAAACGTAGATATAAATATATATCAATAATTTAATAAATGAATCACTAAGGGCGACAAAAATCCAATATATCCATCCTTCTTTCTTGCAATATGTGTCAGAGCCTCTGCTTAGCAGCACAGGGAGGAGACTGGAAACAGCAGATGACAGCAAACAAAAAAATCGATCGAATAATCTTTAATTCATCCATTGATAAAAACAAAAGAAAAAAAAAAGTTAATTTTCATCCAAAAATTATTTCAATCAATTGGTCAATATTAACCTAAAATACCCTAGAAAAGCTTCTTCACTGTTCATCACTCTGCACCCACCATCTGAGCTGAGTTTTCTCAAGCTGCAGGAGTCGGGGTTTTAAATGTTTAAGCTGCTTGGTGTATATATTTATATTGCTACGGGAGCCCCAGGTGTGTAGACTGCACAGCAGGAAACGCTAGATCAGTGAATTGTTTTGGAGCCAGCTAGACCTCCATCTGTCCATCTTGCCTAAGCCCTTGACCAGTAAAAGAGATACTCCCAGAATGGAGAGGAAGGCAAACTCACACAGACATAGGAAGCACCTGTGAGAGCCCACACACACGAGGTGCTGGGAATCGAACCCACTGTCTTTGAGGTATGAGGCTACAGTGTAACAGTGTGCCAGGATGCTGCCCTACCAATCTTTATATTTGATAGAAATAGTCAAGAATTGAATAAGTCATTTGTATCTGGCTTTGTCCCTCAATTATTGCAGGTGTGTTAGTAAATGCCTGCTTTTCGCAACATAATGCAGGTTGGTTCTGGCAGGCATTTGAAGTGAAGTATCATAAAAGGTACTTGAAGGTTCTATTATGCTCAGTTTGCAAGTCTGTTTCCTACTGAACAATGAATGACTGTAACTTATTATGGGCTGTCCAGCTCCATGCGCTTCCTATTTTGTGCCAGCAAAAGTCATGCTTTCCATAGCAAGGAGCCTCTCGTGTTCCTTTGCAAAACACCCAGCTTTGGAAAAGCAAGTTATTCACATTCAGTTGTTTGCACTCACAGTTGTGCTAAATTTTATTATGCTTTATACTTTATTTACTCTCTGTTTTTATATACTGTGTTTGTTTTGTTCTCCACATAATTTTAAAAACAACCTTGCTCTACCAGACAATAGGTAAACCTGTAATAGTAGGTTAACAGTGCAAATAAGCTAATTTCATTACAGTGTTCAGTATAATACTGTGCTGTAAGCATGTTAGCTGAGCAGTATGGATTCACTGCAATACATTAGTTCTTACATTCAAGATGGCAGAGGCTTTCTCAAGCACACAAAATGAAATTTGTGAAACTGTCAGACCTTTGGGCGGTAATATAAAGAGGAGTGACTGCTAGAGGCAGACAACACTGGTTACAACAAAAATATTTGCATGCATTTAGAGCCAGGAAGCTAAAAAGAAAAAGTCATTGATTAATAATAATATTGTATCATCCATTTCCCATAACCGCTTATCCAGGAAAGTTAAATATAACATGCTTAGTCTTTTATAGTGCAGGTAGGAATGCTTGTTTTAAGCCTAATCAAATTGGTAATATAACTGTTCTGAATGTCTACTTGAGTCATAGGAATTAATTTTCTGGAAGAATCAACTCATTGGCTCATAAAATGGGGTAATTGAGGGAGCAGGCGATGTGCGCCTTGGGTATCTTTAGGATTTCAACACAGTTTATGCTTTGCTCCTTAAAGAGTCATTGTCCCAATTCTGCTCATGTTATTTTGTGGTAGAAAATCCTGAGATTCAGCGCTGCTATCAAGTCCTTCTGTGTTCTGATCTTCCTGCGAGACCCCTAACAGTAATCTGCTATAACTTCCATGTATACAACCAAGGGCGCAGGAGAGATATTGGGGGGACACAACTTAATAATTTAAATATAAAGGTCATTTTTTGGGGGGTACGCGAGTGAAGCCAAATTACATATTGGGGGGGGGGGGGGGGGGTGGGGGGTTATGGTTCACCCCATTTCAACTGGTTCCTATAGCCCAGTATAGACTAAGGAAAAACTACTAGAGTTGGTTCTGATGCAGCTGTTGCTTCTTTGTAAAGTAAAATGTGTGTGATGATGTTTTATGCTTTTCTAGTTTAAAAAATGAATGCAATTATCGGTATGTTTGTCTTTTCCATTAAGCCATTCATCTTCCAGCAGTTTGTTCTGCTGAGGGTAACGGAGCCTGTGCATAATGGGGAAGGTATCATACAGGACAGGCAACCCAGAGAGGCCCGGTAACTGGGCTTTGGACTGCGGGAGAAAGCTGGAGCACCCAGAGTAACACTGCATGACACAGGGGGAACATGCAGACACCACCCACATAAAGGGCAAAGGTGGATTTTCAAAGCCGTAACTTGGAACGGGTGATGCAACAGGGCTGCCCACTGAGCCACAGTGCCAGGCACCCCCCCCTGACATTTTATTTTTCCATATTGCTTGCAGTTGTGCATGGACGCTGTCATCCAGTTTGCCAAGCTGTCTTATTCTGAAGTTGTCATGGTCTTGCAGTCGGCAGTATGACAGCCCCTCTGAATACTCTGCTGTGGACAGCTTAAGAAGCACCGCATTATACACTGTATGTGTATAGCCTACTGATAGCAGACTGCTGTGTTGCCAGGTCACATCTGTAGTGGTTCGATGAGTTTTTTCAGGGCGTGGCCTGTGTCTTTGGTTAGATAGCTACTATAATCGGTAATCATCTGCATCCCTGCAGTATCTCTCAGAACAGCAATGACACAGAGACCTTCTAACATGTAATAGACAGTATGCACTGTTGCCTTATGTTTCTGGGACCAGGGTTCGAATGTCCGCCATGGCTTCATGTGTTCTCCCTGTGTCATTGTGGGGTCTCCACCAATTAGCTGGGGTTTCCAATTAGCTGAGGCTAATTGGAGTCACCACATTGTCCATAGGTGTGCATGTGTGAGTGAATTGTGTGTGTGTGTGTGTGTGTGATGGGTTGGTGCCCTGTCCTGGGTTGATCCCTGCCTTGTGCCCCCCATGACCCTAAGTAGGACAAGCGGTTACAGAAAATTGATGGAAGAGAGCCTTCATATTAAGAGAATATTGGGTGAAATTTTGAGCCCAGAATTACAGTAGTGGTTATATACCGATTCCCATTGTCCTGCCATGACCTGCCTCCTCCCATTCCACCAGATGGCATGTTTAATGTGTTTTGATCCAAAGAGATTGTTTTCATTCTGTGATGGTCGGTACCTTCCCTCTGTAATGGGCTGTAAAGTACTAATACACTGTCTACAAGATACTGGTCACTTGGAAGACAAGGACATTGTTCTTCCTCCAGTATGGCCATGTAAAACAAATTAATAGCTAGAAAGAAGGATTAATTAACTTCAAGAGCTTTTGCAGAAAAAACCTACATCAGTGGTTTTTGCTACAATTACACAACTTAGACTTTTCAGAAACGGGGCTGCACATTTTTATAGTGGCGTTTTTGTTTCTTTTTATCTACTCATGGGCACTAACGCATCTCCTTGAGATTCTTGTTAGTTCCATAAGCTTATTTGTCTTCAAACCACCTTGCAAAAAGCAGAGCCTTTATATTTAAAGTTTTATTGAGTGCTTCAAGCAAATGAAACATACATTGTGGAAGTAAAAATCTGCTACATGCATAGGTGCATGTAGGGGCACCGTAAGACAGGGGAAAGTTAGGACGATTCCAAGGGCCCCTGAGTGACAGGGGGCCTAGAAAATTTGGAAAATAGCTGGATTGGTCTGGACCGGGGGACCCGATCTGATTAGCCTTCGTGGGGCCCAAAATCTCTAACAACACCCCTGGGTGCATTTAACAAAACTACTAGTAAGGAAAATGCATTTGGAACACACGTTCTAACAGTCTTATTTTAATTTGTGTTAAGTAATACATAAACTAAACCTAAACATAAACTAAACCAGCGTTTCCAAATCCGGTCCTTGGGGATCCCCAGACACTCCATGTTTTTGCTCCCTCCAAGCTCCCTGCCAGACAGTGCACGTTTTTGCTCCCTGCCAGACACTCCATGTTTTTGCTCCCTCCAAGCTCCCTGCCAGACAGTGCACATTTTTGCTCCCTGCCAGACACTCCATGTTTTTGCTCCCTCCAAGCTCCCAGCTAGAACAAAAACATGGACTGTCTGGGGA
Organism: Gnathonemus echidnorhynchus; assembly: GCA_026776725.1. Lineage (NCBI taxonomy): Eukaryota > Metazoa > Chordata > Actinopteri > Osteoglossiformes > Mormyridae > Gnathonemus > Gnathonemus echidnorhynchus. The sequence goes on from JAODJU010000040.1 coordinate 27,913,684, forward strand.
TCCCCTGAGGACCAGATTGGGAAACGCTGAAGTAACACAAAAGTAGGAGGCAGTTCTGACAACAGTAGAAAGGGCTGCAAATATAACATTTTTGTATCCAATGTTTGTAACTGTAGAAATGACCAAGTGCCCAATTAAGTGCAGATTTCCAAATTTTCTGTTTGCTTCGTGGCTTGACTTTGTAGAATGTGGCTTTTTTAGTTGATGACAGCATCTGACAACTTAGTCCTAATTATTCCCCATACATGTAGATATAGAAACTAACTTGCTAACTGTCACAATACCTTTTTATATCTGAATTTCATTCTATTTTTTCCTCATTGATAAAGCTTCTTAATTTATTTACCCCATTATTGTTATTTCTTCAGAATGTATGCAGAATAGAAAATTGTCCCTGTAATATGGAGGAAACGGTCTCTTAGCAACCACAAAGTACACTGCTTCCATTCCAGAGAACTGGTCATGCCCTTTGCCCTGAAATGTTATATTAGAACTGCTGATCTTAATAGACTATTGTTCTACCTTGCAACCACTGGCAAGTTTACTCTGCTAGTTAAGTTTTTTTCTATTTTCTTTCTAAAGATAATATTAAAGTGGCTTTGTCTTTGATCACGGATCAAGTGCAAAGGCATTCCATTTTCTGTGTGCATGTTTATCATTGTGATTGACGTCAGAGTCACACAGATCCACTGAAACCACGAACATACCCAGGACTGCATCAGACCATGAAGCTGAGTGAAGAACTGGATGTTAACAGAAAGACTATTCTACTCTAATTTTTTTTTCCATGATGAAAAAAAAGGTGAGAAATCCATGTATGACGACACTGAGGCTGGAAACATTTGGCATTTAAATGAAATGCTCTTCTTAAAATAGGCACCGCAGTCGGCTGATGTCTTTGGCGATTGTGTTCCTTGAAATCTTGGAAGCCTTGAGACTCGGTCTCATTGCTGGACAGTGTCCTGTTAGCCTCTCCCACAACCTGCTGTTTAATAACAGGGTTTCATCCCCTACTGGAGGGGTGATATCTATGTGCCGGGGGGGGGGGGGGGGGGGAACAAGGTCTCCCTGGATCTGCTGGTGACTAAATTTAACCATCTGAATCAATTGCTGCTTTTAATTCTCAGCAGTGGGGTGTACTGGGGCCGTAGGGGCTGCTCTGCTATTACCAGTGATGACTTCACTAACTACAGTGGGCAGGTGTTTCAGCTGAAACTGGATTTGTGGGCAGACTCCCAGCCCCCTAAGAAGAATGCTGCTCTTGTACCTTTGAAGAATGTGTGTAATCATAGCACGCAGCAGTCTGGGGGTGTCAATCTGAGATGCATGTAAGATGCTTTATATAAATGTGTCGGCTTAGCAAATAAATGGCAATAATGTTGTGTAATGCGTTAAAAATATGGGCGATGCGGGTGGCATGGTGAGAATAGAAGGCGATAATGTCTTTGCTTAGGGAATTTAAGTAGGATGTGCTATATAATTAACAAAGAACTAAAGGACAGGGAAATGTTTGGATTGTTTTAACATTGAGAACAGTGAGAATATGATTCTTATTTACATTTACCTTTTACTGACTTCACCCACACTTTTCTCCAAAGCAATATGTCACTCATTTAGAGCTCTGGATATGAAACCTTCCTTCCCTGTCTTTATTATAACAGGACCATTCTTCATATTTGAGGCTTTTTGTTAGCAGGTGCACTTCTTGTGTTACAATTTAGCCATTTATATGACTAGACATTTACTGGTATTGTTTAAAAACTAAATCACTTGACACTTGTTATTCTGTCCTCTGTGCTTAGTCAGCCTTGTGAATATTATGAATGATTATAAAGAAACAATGTTAATTTTGCAGAATCAAAATACCTTATAAGAATCATGATGTACAGTAATAATAATTTTTATCTGTCAAAGCACATTTTTATATACATGCATCTATTTCATGTTGACATAAGGAAGATTCTTTGTATTCAATGACATTGTATATTCTTATAAATATAACTTTGGTGAAAAACCGTCTGGCATGTTAAACCGTCTGGCATGTTAAAAGTGTCAAACTTGACAGGCAAATATTCTATACCAAGTCATGAAAACAGAAAGACTCCTAAAAACACCTGCTGACTGATCTTTATTTGATGGAGCGTATTTCTGATGATGAGATCCAGTGTTCACAGCCTGTGAATTTTATAACGTCTGCTTTATAATGCTCCCTCATAGTGCTTATAAATCATTTATTACACCCTCGGTTTTCGAAGCTTTGTCTTCTAAAGCAAACAGTCCCTAATTGTATGTGCCTTTTTGTGTAAACAGGCCGTTATTAAAATTGTACACAGTCCCCGCTAAAGAAAACAGCCCTATGGAAAACTTAAATATACACTTAGCTTTGGAAATAAACATCACTCACCTTGACATTATGTGCTTTATGAGTGGAAACGCTTTCCCAGGCTCACATCTGTTGGTCACTGAGCACAAAGGGCCCAAATAGTGCTTGTGGCCTGACAGATGACATTGCATGGTGAATATCTCTCACCTTAAGTGGCATATGAAACAGAGTAAATATATTTAAAAGCCTTTTTGTTTCCCTGTAATATGTGTTCAGTGCATAAAATGTGTGCTAGGGAAAGACTTGCCCCTTTAGAATACTACATTTTGTATGAATTTGCAAAGTATGCAGTATGAGCATTATGCAGTATATGTAAAATAATTCTAGGCATTTGACTCAAATTATGTGCAAGTTCAGGTCACAGTCAGTGTCATCTTCACTGGTGCTTTACATGCTGTGTCAGTCCTGAGGATCAAGGCTGGGCAGCGACTGTTCTTGGGGCAGGTGCTCAACTTGGAGGGGGGGGTCTCCTTCAACATATCAAAACATTTTTTTTTCCAGGTTGCTAAGTCGGTGATCGAAAATGAGCACTGAGGACCT
>JAODJU010000040.1:27919801-27932704 GCA_026776725.1 Gnathonemus echidnorhynchus
CTGTATGGCTTAATGATTGCAGAATTTGTTTAACCACTGTACCAGGTTTATTACTGTGATTGGATCTAATCAGCCTTTGATGAACAATTTGCTCCAAAGGTTAGCCCAGGCTAATACTCAGTGAGGGCCTCCTGAAATGCTTCAGTCACTGTAAGTTAACAGTTTCACCAATTAGTTCACACTTTTCTCCTCAGGTCGTTCATGCTCATAAGTTCCTGAAAAATATAAGATTACATATATTCAATGCCTTTTTTTAAAATAAAAAGACCAGTGACATTTTTTAATTTATTTGAATATTACTCAAATGCATGCATCTATCCATCCATCTTCTGTATTACTTGTTCAGTAAGGGTCAAAGCGTTGTGCTAGTCTAATGAAAAAGCGCCCCGTGAAGCAGCCCGCCTGCATGCTTTCGAGACTGCAGGCACAAACTGGAGTACCAGGTGTATCCGGGCTGGGTGTTTGAATCCTGTCTTCTTTGTGTCAGAGGTTTCCTCCAGGTACTCCAGTTCCCCTCTCAGGTTAATTGGCTAAATAGCCTGTAGTGTCAGATGCACTAGCCTGCTGTCCACTGTGTACTCCTGTACTTTTTTGCATGCGGCTACAGAACCAGTTTCCATAATGCACACCTAATTGCTAACAGTGCCCAGAAATTACACAACGAGCCTCTTATGCGTCTCTGATGGGTACTTTAAAGGCTTGTGTGTCTAAATGATGTGGGGGACCACCATCAGTGACATGTTCTTGCATCAGGGTGCCAGTGAAGAAGAGCCAGCCCACTTGGATGGTGTATTTTTAGAAACTCATTTAGCTGTGTTTGCAGTATCCCCTCACTGAAGAGGGCAGCACCATTCGACAGACATTACAACGACCGGTGTAGCCGAAGATTATTTGATGGATAACAGACAATAGAGATCATTCACATTAATAAAACTACTTTACTGGTGACATGACCTAGTTCATGGCTTTTTGCAGGTGAATGCTGAATTGTCGGAGGGGTCCTCATCATGTAGAATTATACAAATTCTTGGAATCTGGGGAATCTTGTTCTCTTCTGTGTCTCACAGTATTTTCCGGTGATTCATTAACATTTGTGTTGACTTTTTATTACCTCGTTGGACAACACGGTAAAGTACACACTGGTGAAGAAGTACTCAGTATGACACCCCCCCCCATCTCCATGAAGAATGACTGGTGTGGGGAAAGACAAGTTATGCTGGTTAGAATGATAGAAGTATCCTTAGGAATTCTGTTTTAACAAACAGCTCCAACTATACATAGTAAGTATAATAGTATACTTATGATTGGGTTGTTATTTGTTAGTAAAGTGACTCAGTTGATCCTTTTAAATCATCGTGTTGTTTAGGGGAAGGTTTAGTTAATCTTGCATCCACTCTATTGTGGATTTTGTTCAATTCTGGTTGGTTGCTCTTTGTAACACAGAGTGCAGAAAATCCACTGTATCTTGGCAACAGGCACCGCTAATACCTTCTCCTGCGCTTCCCAGCCAATGTGCACATAAACATTCATCCACAGGCTGCATTCCACAATTCCAACTTCTGTTTATAATAACTTAAATTGCTTAAAAGTAATTCATTATTAAAATGTGTGTAAATATGCCTGTACACAAGTGATTTTATAATAATTTTTCCATATATTTTCCATATATTCCTTAATATTTGAAACAGAAAATTAAGTACAGAATTTGTACCTTTTCAAGGACAAAGGAGTTACAAAGGCCTTGGATAGAAAAGGATAAAACAGGGCTTGATGGATGAGGTCCAGGCAATTAATTAAATGAAAAACAAAATCAATGAGAATGTTGCCAATGTGTCCACCTGCCTGATATGTTTTATTGTTGTGCTGTCATTAAAGGAACAGTGATACTTTTTAGAGTGTTCAGTATTGATCCAGACTGTTCACGCCATCCTTTCCATATTGTTCAGTATTGATCCTGACTGTTCACTTCCTGCTTCATAGCATTATTCTCCACACAGTATCATTCCTCATCCTTTTCCTTCACTGGATAATTGCATCTTTTCTCATCAACTGCGACATTCTGCACAAAATGGCTGCCATGAATCAGCCATTATCTGGGCTGTGCCCCTTAACAGTGGATGGATGTTGTCTTGAGTAAGGTCCTAGCTTGATGGCTGTAAGAGAAGGGAATGTCTTGGGACAGCTGCTTAAGCAGAATTTCAGAATAGCACTCTTACCTCAGACACCCAGGGCTGGGGTTTGAGTCTAACCTATGACCCTGACATTTGTGCGTGACATTTGCATGCTCCCCTGTCACAGGTGAATTTCAGTTAGGCTGATTATCCTCTCTCAACTACTCATAGTGTGCATGTGGATTAGGCTAGGTTATGTGCAACCTAGCTTTGTGGCTTATAGCTGTTTGGAATAGACTACAGTGACCCTGACCAGGATAAGCGGCTAAATGACTGATGGATGTAAGCAGAGTTTGCATTGCTGGAAATATAAGGAAGAAGCTTGCAAAGTAAATAGGGCTTTTATTTATCACTTGCCCAGAATTTCATTTTTTCATGTACAGATGCATGTACTTTCATACAGAACACCATGCCATGTTTGAAACAGCAATTTCAGCAAAATAGCCCATTTACTGTCGTCACAGTATGTGACAGCAACAACGAGAGTATATGAAAATGGAGTCAGAATGGGGAATCTACCATTCAGTTTGACTGAGATGCAGATCCAAAAGTATATATTTTGAACATTTGTCTCGAGAGTTCTCTATTCATACTGTATAGTATTCTATGCTTCAGAGAATATGCCATTTTGACTGGGGCTTTATACGAATTCCACTGCTAATACCCCCCTGCACAATCCCTAAATCAGGAGCTAGGGGCAGAATAGATCTTGTCTGTTCTTTCAGCAAACTTATGTCTTCCACTGGAACATTACAGTACTGGGTCAAGCAGCTTAAATATCCCACCGCCTGTAGTTAGCCATCCAGGACAAAAAGCCATTTAGAGTCACTTTAAACTACAATGAAAATCTATTAAGAACAGTTTCGAGTTACATTTTTTGAGTTTTTGTTTTGCTAGCCATATTATTAGGCCATTCCGTTATAAGAGTAAAGCACTCAGACATTAAAGGAGCCAGTAGGTATTGCAGATACCGTATAGGGACTATTTAGAGTGAGTTTAAATGGTTACCGGAGTGACTATTACCTTTCTGTTGCTGCCTCAGATGGGACAGCTTTATGAAGAAGAGTGCAGTATTCCTGAAATCTCAGTTGCACTGTAAGCGCAGGCAGTTCTACCTACCACAAAACAATGCACCTCTGAAAGCAGCCTCCCCTCTCTGATGCATACTGCAAGGAAACGCAGCGTGACTCGCCTGGAAAGTGGCCCTTGGCATTTCCTTTGAGCTCGTTCTGTCTGCTCCAAACAAAGAAAAGGCAGTTAACCAGTTCCACAAACTTTCAGTACCTTTCATTTTCAATGCAATAGCAATGCATCAATGCTTTATTCTGGTACATAAATAATAAACTGTCTAATATTGTAAAATATTGTACCAATATAATAATGTTATAATATTATATTATTCCATAATGCTATTATATTTTGAGGTATTGTTTATATAGATAGATTGCAGAATAACAGGATGACTTCCCATGGGCACGCACTGTGTTTTCAAGCAGATCTTTATAGCCTGTCAAGCTCCCCAGCTTGGCAGCTCCTTTCCCAATGAAATGTTGAATTACATCCCTCTTCACTCTTGGCTGGCCTTGTTCACCTTTACACCAGAGTAAATCCTCCACAACCCAGTTGGATATTTAAAGTTCTCTAGCCATATCTCCACATACAGCGGCACAGGAGGCGGAACCTGATTTTGGTCACATGTCTGTAGCTGTAATTACAGTGCGGGCCTGAACAACGAAAGCTCATGTCGCTACAGCATTGTACTTATGAAAAACTGTAGGACAGACTGTTTCTCTGAACCAGTGATGCCCCTGGTTTTAAGCATGGGACTTCTGATTCATTCGTGAAAATGGCTCCAGCTGATCATGATTAATTTTATGCTCTGTAATCTTCGGCAGTGACCAAAGATGCTGCTCTTTCATTGTAGGGGCCATTCTGTAGCAAAATCCACATCTTCTCCTCTGAACCCTGGATGACCTGGAGCTTTGCACTTGTTTTTGCAGAGGTGAGGCCTGCAGGCTTTAGGTCAGCACAGTTCTGGTTCTGATCCATTAGCCCTGACCTTATGTCTATAGCCCATTGAGACCCATACTTCCCTGTTTTTGCACTGTGTAATTCCCTGTGTTACAATCAAGATTGCTGATCTTCTGTAAAGGAATGGTACATGTGCCTTGAGTAATATCTCTATCCACTAGTAAACTAATAAATAAAGCAATATGATGTCACTATAGCACAGTGGAGGCTGACCTCCTTCTTCATCAGACAATGTCTGTTGTGTAAGATTCTCCTTCACGGAGGCTACTGTGCCCACCGTGATGCACCATACACGGCCTTCATGTACATTACATTCCTGTCCAATGTTGGCTCTTTTCAAAGCCACCCTAGAGAGAATTTGACTGAACCACCCTCTACTCCCCTAAAAGCTGTAGTTCACCAGCCCATATAAGCTTTGAACCAGCTCAGCATGGGAGGAGCCGTGTTGACAGTGCCATTATATTCTTTTAATTAAAATTTGCCTGTCATCCATCAGAAAGTCTTGTGACCTCCCTTGTAAATATTCTGGTTTTGTCCTCAGAGACCTCCAGAACTTCCAGCCTGGCATTTCAGACTTGTTTTGGGGGGCATCATGGTGTTCTTTGTTTAGACCTCTTAATCAGCGAGATAAATAAATCTGTCGCCTTAATCAAGAGTGCAAGAAAAATTGCTTGCCAACCAAAGGCAATTAGGACTCTATTCTCTCTTCTCTCTCTGCCTGAGGAGGATCTCAGGGTAGCCATTTGGACTGCGGTGATTGGGAATTGCAATTTGCATCTGTATGCTTTTGCAGACCTGATGTTAGAGACTCATCAGTGGCCCAAACTATCATAAAAACAATGCGCTTACATTACAAACCCTGTTCTTCTGCTTTATGTAAACCTTGCATGGGCATATTTCCTAGCAATTTGGCACTGGATTTTTTATTTTGGCTTTTTTCCCTTCCTATTTTCCTAAGAAACATTTTAGATCATGCCAGGGTACAGTGTGAAATCTCTGTGCAGCAGAGGGATTTTAGATCATGCCAGGGTACAGTGTGACATCTCTGTGCAGCAGAGGGATTTTAGATCATGCCAGGGTACAGTGTGACATCTCTGTGCAGCAGAGGGATTTTAGATCATTCCAGGGCACAGTGTGAAATCTCTGTGCAGCAGAGGGATTTCGTGAGCCCCAGTTACCACGCTGCATCAGTCATTCTCCCCATGTGGGATGAAGGATTACATCGGTAGAAGGGAATGATAGTTCACATACTTGGTTCCATCACCAGGGGAATGAGCCCCCCCCCACTTATGTTTCAGTTTTGTACCTCCAGGAGATTGCTTGCTGTGAAGTGAGAAGAGCGATCGACGCAACGTCGGCCTGCGTGACGCAGGAGCGCCTGCGCTGATGGCTGCGGTCTGATTAGGCTTCCAGGCTTTCTGCCATTAATGCTCCGCTGAATCGTTCGGGGTGGATCAGATTCCCACTGGTTATAACTCGTTCCCTCCATGAGGAAACTATTTTACATTCTACCTTTATCTTCACTGTTGTTTCTTTATTGTTTTTATACCTCTGAGCAAATAAATTAACATAATTGGTTTCAGCAAGCCAATAATAATGGAACTCAGTGCTGTTTTATGATTGTGATCTTACAATAGTATTTGGCTCACAGGCCTGCTGCATTTCATTTCATGCAATAACTTTTCCAAACCTTTTTCTGAATATTATTTTAAAGCTCAGTGGTGTGGGAAGACTGAGGTGGGTGTAGTTGACAAACAAGGCACCTTTGTGACTTGCCTACATTTCTTATTCTGTTATTACGTTCCGAATGTCGAGTGGGATGATACTTACTTATGCAACTTCCCTATTATTGATTATCACAGTGCTTTTGTACAGGAGATACTACAGGGCAGCAAAAAACTTTTTTCCACTGAAAAGCATCCAGTTCTAGATTATAGCATTGCAATTAAATTTCCACCATTAGTATTATAAGACGTTTTACAGGACTTGGGATATCTACTCATTACTGGTGTCTTTCTTGCTAGTTCAGCTTATTCTGATTGCAGGCAGCTTCTTGCTGTGTTACTGAAGTTATATCCATCCATCCATCCATCCATCCATACTGCAATCCATCTTTTAACCACTTATCCTGGTCAAGGTCGTGGGGTGAACTTTGTATGTGAAGCAGTAAAACATAACAAGTTAACTTTCTTAAGAGGCTATGGGAAAGTATGAGAAGCTTTTGGATAACATGTACAGTATGGGCTGGGAAAAACCTCAATCCCCAGGACAGCTGTTTGCTCACAGAGTCGCCATTTATCACAGTAAGGGGTGGGGGGGGGGGGGCTGCAGGAACAGGCCCCAGGGCCTAAACAGAGGGAGGGGCGAGGAATGAAAAAGGAAACCATGAGCTCAACGATAGGAGAGCAGAAGAGTGATTCTGGGATGGTGTCTACTCGTGTTTTTTGTTATGGCCTTGTGTGTGTTTTTAATGTGTTTAATCTGACACCAATCCCCATTGAAGCTTGCAAAATAACGTATTTTATGAACACTTACTCTAAATCACCTGCTGTATACAAGCGTATAAGCCTTTTGGACATGAAATTAATGGCATGTGCCTCATGGAAAGTTAGCAAGACCGTGATAAATGGTTTTTGGGCTCCTTTTCTCTGCGTCCCTTTTTGTAGTCTCAAAATTAATTTATATCTTGGGAAATTTAATAAAAAATGATAATTGGGGGAAAAATGAAATTACTTTGTTAGTTTTATGTCAATATAATATCAATGTCTTTCAACTCTAAATCTCAGATCAGGTGGTTAGGCTGACATTATTAATCACGTTTTAAATATGTTGTGCGTGGTTGTGCACTGTGATGCAGGGCTTTTTGGTTTCAACCTGTCACTGCGAGATGGTTCAGACATTTTACTATCTTTGCATTACTTTTATAATCTCTGCCCAAGGGAGAACCTTGTTTTTCTCATTCCTTAATTAATTTACATCCATTTTTCCAGCAATCAAAGAGGAGTTAGATTTCCCCTCAGGCACAGATATATTTCAAGAATTACATTTAAAAATGTGCAGCAAAGAGGGCAGGGATGGCTTATTTTTCGAGGAGCCTGTCTTTCATAACTCCACGGCGAGCACTTCCAAGGCGATTAAGACCTGCCATAGGTGAAGCTCACCTTGTATGGCCACAAGCTGCTTTCATCATAGTACAGAACAGGGGCACATGCAGGAGTTTATATAAGGGGACGCGCAACCCCCCCTGCCCCGCCCCCGGCCTAATGTAGTTTGTTTTGTAGTATGTTTTTGTTTAATGTTGAAGGCAAACTTGCTCAGCTTGCTAGCACAGATTAGCGGAAAGATGTTACATCATTCTTGCTTAATCTGTGGAAAATACACGATCTTTCTATGGGGTTTGTTTAAAAATGAATTATTAACATGTTGTGGACCAGTACTTTGAGGCCTCTTACAAGTGGTGAATGACCTGCAAAGTCCCTCGTCCTCCACTACGGAAAATGGCCAATTTCCAATTTTCAAGAGTTGCGTCTTCAGCTTCGGTGCTGCTAACTTTGAATACTGATAAAGTTTAAACATTGGCCAGCAATACTGGTGCGTTTCCAGATATATTGTGCATCTCATCATATTGTTTGTTAAATCTTTATAAAGACATTAGTTAATGCAAAATAATAATAAAGAGAAATATATTGCTCAAAAACCTTTTGAGAAAATTGTGATCTCGATTCTGAGTGGGGAAAAAAAAAATCATGAGTCATATTGTACCCAGAATCATAGAAGCCTACACCTTTTATGTTTCTGTTGCAGACATAGCGAGAAAAAAAATACACGTAACGTCAGCCAAATGATAGAAAGTCTAAATGCCAAGGGTACGCACAGTGCGTACTGGCATACATCTGCCTGCCGCCTTGCCATGGAGAACGCAGTCGTGAGTGTCTGTGCCCCTGGGCATCGCCGGCGTCTAATCTCCATCTATAAATCTCTGTCCCAGCCTGGCTGCAGCATCTGTCTGGGCGCAACATGGTGCCTCTTCGACTTTTTAAGGAATGTGAATGAATTCCTTCTGGTGTCAGAGGCCCCTCGAACCCTCATGTAATCCATTACTGCCTAAACCTGAAACTCAGCCCTGATTTTTTTTTTACCTTCAGGCTGCAACTAGCTTGACTTTTATTGGATTGTTCTTCAGCTGCCCGTCATTGCCTGCAAGCGCAGCATGTATGCGCATATTCTAGCGCAATGAACTGAAATTCGCGCAAATTAGAGGCTACAGTAATATCATCATGATTAGCTTCCATTTTATCTATTGTTGCCCTAAGCTGATGATACTCTTCCTCCAGGCTTTCATGCTTCCGTCACATTAACCACAGTTCTTGGAGAAACACCAATGCGCAAGTAGTTCTGTCACCAAGGCTTCTGTGAAGCACATCCATAAAATCATCCCCTGTCAAAATCGGCAAGATGTCTACCATCCACACTGGCCCAAAATATCATTACCCTAAGTGTGTAGGGTAATTAAGCCTAAGAATCACATCTGTGTGGGAAGCATAACTTGGTTTACGTTGCATTGTGCTAGTAACACGGCTTGATTTCTCTGCCTCACTTCACTTTACTGTGGCATCAGCTGGACACCTGCAGGGCTGTGGAGGTAATAAAGTGAACAGCAGTCTCCTCCAAATGTGCCGTGTGGCTCGATGATACCTGCAGCCTAAACTGTGAACAGAAGTGGGTCAATAACAGCAGAGACACTGGAGGTGGTGTGTAGAAGTCATGATATGGGCATTCTAGATGGGAGGGGAAGGCCTGTAGCAGTGTTTCCCAGTCCGGTCCTCTGGGATCTGGGAGGGAGCAAAAATGTGGACTGTCTGGCTGAGAGTTGGCAGGGAGCAAAAATGTGGACTGTCTGGCTGAGAGTTGGCAGGGAGCAAAAATGTGGACTGTCTGGCTGAGAGTTGGCAGGGAGCAAAAATGTGGACTGTCTGGCATGGAGCACCTGGGGGTGCCTGAGACCAGGTTGGGAAACACTGGTGTGTATCACTGTTGACTCACACTCCGAGCTCTGGGGTTTGAACCCCACCTCTGCTATATGTGTGTGGAGTCTAAGCCCCCCCAGGATCTGTAGTTTCCTCCAGCACTCCAAAGACATACAGTTATGAAAAGTCCCTGCATCCTAGAGCAACATAAGCATGAGTCGATATTATCTTTTAAATAAAAAGATTACATATTGCTTTTTTTAAGATATTGCCCAAAGATGCAGAGAAATGATGTAATTTACAAATTCGATGTTGATTCATGTAAACTCAAGGGTGGGAGCGAGGGAGCCGTCAAAAAAACATGCATAATTAGCAAATAATATTAACGTTAGATATCTCACAGATAAAATTTGAAGAGTAGGCACTGTGAGCTGCAGTAAGGAAGGGAAAATGGGGAGAAAGTTGAACAAACCATCATTTGCTTGAGGGGAGCCTACATGGTACTCTGAAGTCAGGAAATATGATGCGCTTTAATTCAGGAGAACTCTCATGAAACATAATTATTCATTATGTTGAGTTTGAGTTATATAATAGCTATATAAAACTGGGGTGGTGAACAGGGAGACAGATAATTTTGTTATGGTGGCAAATGTCACCCTTGTGCCACCCCTGTAAATCAACCTGTGCCTAGGAAGCACAATCTCTGACATTAAGGCCCTGTAGGCACTCAGCTTGCACTCAGCCAGGGAGACCAAGATGGACAGTGTTCATTTTTCTGTACTTTGTAGCACAGCTCAGTAGCCCTTGGTACATACTAGTGCTACAGAATAGCAAAAAAGTTCTAAAGAGTACTAATGGTGTTTGCATATGAGACATGATGGAGAATATTAGCCTTCGGTGAGTCACACTTCAAAGACTGCTCTTGCAATCAGAGGGAGAAGATTAAACCAAAAACGGCTAAATTTAACTCTGTAAATTTTTCAGAAGACATGGCTGGCTGTTCTTCCATTACTGCACAAAGTGAATATTGCACTTCACCTGTTCTGGTAATGGGAAAGCCCTTGCTGATGATGATGTATGTACTGTACTGTATGAGATAACGACTGAACTTCTTTGCTTGCTGAACTGCTAAGTTTAGCCTGTAATGAACTGGGAAAGCAGGCAGGAATTCTGTCTTATTTTACCACAAACACAGGAGGAAACAAAGAGAGCAGGGCTGCCCATCCTATAGGCAACATAGGCGATTGCCTAGGGAGCCATTTCATTAGGGGGCGCAAAACAGCGAGTGAAAAAAATCTGAAGAAATACCTCTAGTTACATTCCGTGACATTACAGTTAGGTCTGTTCACACTAGTTTCAATTTTTCATTACTTTAACTTATAGTTAGATACAGACGTGAGCTAGCTAGTTAGCAGGCAGATAGCCCATGCTACCGTAATGTTTTTAATATAAATGTATTGATGAAATTTGTTTCACACTGCTCTGGGGGTAGGGGGCCCAGCAGAATCTCACCTAGGGTGCCAGAACACCCAAGGCAAGATGGGTAATCACAGGCCACGCATGCCCAGCTGTACATTGGGTCAAAGTACTCTGCTGACTATGGGATTTGAACCAACATGGCCATCCATCTATTTTCCATATACAGCTGCTTGTCCTGTGTGAGGTTGGGGGTCCAGGGGCAGGGGGATATCCCAGAATGGAGCGCCAACCCATCGCAGGGCACACTCATCCTTCACACCTGTGAACTCCAATTTACTTTAGCACATTTTTGGACTGTGAGGGGAAACCCCATGATGACACGGGGAGAACACACACTACATACATGCAGAGCTTCAAAACCTGGTCCCAGAGATGTGAGGCAACAGCACTGTACAACCATACCACCCCCTAAGCTTAACCAGTGATGCACAATTATTAGGTAGTGGATTATGAGAATCTCCGGGGTTGTCAGTTTAAATCTTGTCTCAATCCTGTGTGTTGAGTTTTGACCAGATAAACAGCCCAGTGTAGGTAGGGACTGAAGGATTCAAAAGGATTTAAAAAGTTTATTCTCATTTGTACTAGTACTTGTTGCAAACCCAACTATTTAGATGTGTGCCATAATATTTGATATATACAGGCTGTGCTTCTCATGTGAACTGAGGGTGTTACCTAGGCAATAAATAATACTAAGCCATAGCATCACATGACTTCACATGGGGAGAGACCTGTTTCCATTATTAATGGGTATAGAAGACATTTATCTAAACTAGAGATTATAAAATATGACATCTTATTAAGTTCATGGGGTAACAAAGACACTAAGATAAGGGATATAATTTATAGAGTTCTGTACATTGATAGTGAGAAAGATTTGTGTACTAATGTAACCTATATATAACATATATAACTGCAGAGTGCTTTTACCGTATACTATAAAATTCATTGATGCTTTTCTCTTTAACCTCTTTAAGACTACTGTGCTTACATTATGTTGCAACTTTTCTTTTACCTCCTTGTGGTGAGATAAAGCTTGTTAATGAACAATCTGCAGATTGCAGACTCGTACAGCAGCATCTCCAGATCTCAGAAGAGAAAAGAAAGCCATGGTTTTTGTGACAGCAGTGGAGACAAAGCTGCCTGTTTTGCACTAAAAAAGACTCTTGCTGAAATTCAAGCATCACTACCGCTGCTCCTGCGGAGAGTAAACAGCTGCAACTACTTCCACAGCACCAAACCATGTTGACTAGAAACCTTTCTGTCATTGTCGTCATCCCGGACTTTAGAGGACAAAAGCGTGTGCATTTGTGCGTGCGTGTGCTGCACGGCCGTCCCCGTGCCAGTGCTCACTGGCTGGCCCGCCACAGCGTCTTACGTGTGCATTTGCGCAAAAGTTTTGACGCATTTGGGCCTTGGAATGCAGGACTGCTGCTGGGCATGTCGTCATGGCGATGTTCCTTTCTGTTCTCGGGTGGGTGGTGGGGGGGACGGGGCTTCAATGGTGAAAGTCTCTGCAAGCTTATGGGTGTGTGGTGTCACCTTTTCATGTCTCAGGCCCTGCGGCAGTGTCTCTTTGGAGTTCAAGAAGGTCAGGAGGGTTTTAGAAGAGCCCCAGGGCCTCCTAATGATGTAAAGTAGAAATTAAAGGCAAAGGAATTGTTTTACGTCAATGCTGGTTGAGTGCATTTTGTTGTACAGTGGTCCTTGTTCCCCTTGTTTGATGTTAAACCAGCCACTTAAACACAGAATGGTGCAGTTTTCCCTGAAGCAAGTGGTTAAATTCTTGTTTGTTTCTGTTTACCTTTAAAAATGGAATGTCTGTCAGTGATTAATGTCTATACTATGTACCTGTTCATTGAACATTATTGCTTTGGCTATGGAGGGCAAAGTCATGTTATACCAGAACATCATTATCTCTTTACACATGAATACTATTCATTTTCACCGAGGATGTATGGTTGGTTATCTTTACTAAGGACAGCAGAGGTGTTCTCCATAGAGGAAAACAAAATATTTAGGATCCTGACGCTTCAACAAATAGGCTACGTTCAATATGTAACAGTTAAATCATTATAGCAGGTTCGTCTTACTTATAGGCATATTTCACCTGCAATGATGTTTGCAATGACAGATTATAAATCTGCACAAACAAAATCCACATTTGCGTGTTGTTCTGGTTTTTAGTGCAGTTGTCACTGTTGATTTACTTGCACTTGCAGTGAATGTCAGTGTCGTCTGGGCTTTTGAAACTGAGC
>JAODJU010000040.1:27933373-27946574 GCA_026776725.1 Gnathonemus echidnorhynchus
GACATTATGTAGTTATATAGTTTTATATTCACCCTTCCTTAAGCAAGCGCTTACATCCTTGGCCATTAAGGATATTCCTGCTGCCTCTGCCATCATTAGCCGGGGGCTCACGACAGTGACAAGGGACTTTTAAGATGCTAACGTCCTTCCAAAAGTTCCAGGACAGGATGGTTGTGACAAAAACGAATTAAGCATAGTAGCCTATTTTTCTGATATTCGGTGAAAAATCTAATGTAACTTTCTGTTCACATAATGGAAATAATAGTTTGATAAAATAACAAAAAAAAAAAAAACATATTTGAGCAATACTTATTTTCTTTTTCCCTCTCCCACAAACATTTCACTCACTTCCCACCCACTTCCACATTTTGTTCAACTATTCCAGCTATGTGCATTTTCCAAGTATACCGTGACGGAGTCATAATACTAATTATTGCGTTCTTGTGCAAAACATACGTAAAGACTGAGCGAGATTTGCAGTCGTAGTTTATGCGGTCATTGATTACTACAGTATGCCTGCAGCACTGGGTGTTTACTTACAAAGGCCTGGCACAGGTATATGGGCTAAGCAAACGATTCCTGTGAGCAAAAGTAAATGGTACGTCTTCAGTGCAAGAAGATCATTTTACAGGGCTGAAAATGCCGGAGTGACATTTCTGATGAGAACAAAATTACTCTACAAGCTAAACAAAGCAGAATAGCAGGCAAATTTCCCCACTTCGTCTAGAGAAAGCAAAATAGGGTGTTTTTCATTCCTTCACAATGAATGTAAATTTACAAATAATAATTTTAAAAAATCACCTCAAGTTTATAGTGTTGTAGTGTTTAACATGGAGCTAGCATTGTTTTAGCCTACCTTAACCCTGCCTTTATTTGTTCTGTGTGTAATCTGCTTTTTGACTGAAATTAGCTATTAATTTACTTTAATTTAGGCATCAGCATATCTAACAAATTACACATTTTAATATAAAATTTAAAAATCTTAATGAAAATGCTTATGTTAAATGTTTATCTTTTATCTTTTATGCTTACTGTATGTTTATCTTCAGATAAAGGGTTTTCTTCTCCTCCTTGGGATTACATTCTCATAGCAAGTGATTGTGTTGCATTTGTGCAACTCAGGTGATCCTTTGTAATCCTAGGAATAGCTGCACAATCGATGGAAACTTATATTGTAATGAAAAGGGAGAAAGAGCGAGGAAATTATTTGACTTCTTACCACAAAGACACATTTCTGAACATACGGTAGTGTTGATGATCTCACACATTTAAAATGATAAATACGTGTAATTCCAACAGTACATCTTGACATTTGCCGGTGGTATTTACAAGATCCCGTATTTATTTCCATTAATCTCTTTATTCTAAAATGTAATAAATGGAGTAGCAGATGATTGTATACAATTATGCATATGGCAATAACCCAGATTATAGGATTTATACTGTCGCAAAGCACCACAATGCCACAATTTTTAAATGAAAGGTTAAAATGTGCCCCCCAGAGACAGTGAGGAATATGTCAAGCATTACTTGAAGACACTGGAAGCTATATTGAGATGCTGTATTGTTAATGATTTCTGTGACTAGAGGATTCGGCTACATCCTTAGCTGTAACTGAAGTGGCAGCCTTCCTCTACAAAACCTGCCTCCGGGTGCCTCACAAAACCCACCCCAACTGATCTCTGGTCAGAATCACACGTTAGCAGCCTGGTGTAAAATCACTGTCACTTTGTGTCGCCATCCATTTCACTTATTTTCATTCAAACACAGAGGCTGAACAGTAGTCTATGAGAACCATCCGTCTACCATCCATCCATTTGTCCTGTACAGGATGGGTGTTGGGGGGCGGAGCCTAAGCTGGGCAGCATTGAGTACAAGACATTCACTGGGGTTGGTTTTAATTAATATTGTGAAATCATGGGGCCTACTGGACCCGCCATTGAAACTATCACTCCATAGTATATTTTACTGCTGTTCTGATGCATTCGTCCCACTCATAAATCCTCCCAATTAGGCCCCCAAGGCCGCTATTTTGAGTAATCTGTCGTTTGCATGCTCCTTTTAAGGACATTACATTTTTTCGCCTTTTAATAGCTGATATTTATCTTTACTTCTCACTTTTTCTCCTAGGTAAGTAACGTGCGTGGAGTGTGATGCTGCTCAAGGTAACGCAGTGTTTCCTCTTTGACCATGAATAGGTAGAAAGTCTTGCAATAGTCCAAAGTGACTTGGCACTACAGCGCTTAAGGTACAGTGCCAATAGAGATATGAATCAACACTCAGCCACCCTGGCATTCTGGGGATAAAGATCCGCTTATTTACTCACCTAATATTTAGATCCATTATACATAATGGATCTAAATATAATGGATATCTATAATGGATCATAGACACATGTAGATGTTAGAAGTACTTCTACTGTATGCATTCTGCGTGCTGTGATAAATGGTTATATTGTCTTGTTTTGTGTTGGTTATCTTGAATACAGCTGCCTTACTACATGCTACAGACATTTCGTTTAGTTTTACAAAGAAAAAATAAGAGATTCTGTGGTTTTAGCTGAGGTTCTTCTTAGTGCCAGTGGAATTCTGGGAATTCCCTCGGTGCTTAGGTTTCGTGACAAGCCTGAGAAGCCTGCCTGTATTATAAATACAGCAGTGAGTTCACTGCAAGCAAACTAGCTCTTACATAAGTCTGACTCCTACATGTAAATGTATAATGCATCTAAAGTAAATTTGAGAACACAATTAATAAACACTGAAAAATATACTAAACATAACCTTGACATACAGTCATCGATTGTCTGCAGTAGGGGGTCCTGATCTGAGAATGAAAAAAGGAGGTGTGGCTTGAAAATATATAGGTTTTTTTGGGGAATTAACTAAACCCTCCGCCAAACCCCTAGCTGATGAAATACTGCTCCCCTGGTTTATAGGATCTGAAATGTTGGACTCCATAAAAGCCTGTCTTCATATCTTTACTTCATGCATTTTTAATTTTTTTATTTTTCATTTGTAGTAATGTTAGCAGCATGAGCATGTGCAGGTACTTCTGAACACACACACACACACACACACACACACACAGGATTGTAATTTTATCTTTGTGGGGACTCTCCATTCATTTTTATGTGGAAAACTCGAATCCCAACATGATGACATTAACCCCTACCCAGCCCTAACCTTAACCATAAGTAGCCAAACAAAATACATTTTTGGCATTTCTAGTTTTATGATTCCATTCACAGATCTTTTTGTGCACCTGAAAAATGGTCCCCACAACGTCAAAATAACAGGTTTTCATGACATTGTGGGGACCAAATGTTCCCCACAATGTAATATAAACATAATATACACACACACATATATGTGTCACTTTATTTAAATATATTTGTAGGCATTTGTCAGATTTAATTTATTCAATGTCCTGAGAGCAGCAGGCAGGAAGCTTTTGTACTGCACCCCTATTGCATAATCCAGTTATTTTTATCGCCGTCGTACTTCAAGATGAGCGCAATGCTGCCTCCATCAATTTAAGGTAGAATCTCACTCATTAGAATAGTCAACCTGACTGATGCAAGAAGCCACATTAGTGTCATTTATTTTTAAGGGTTGTCAATGCTGATACCAGCCGCTGCCAAAACTGTATTTAGAATCTTAACTAGACCACCAGGTTCAGATGACAGAAGGGTCCATTTCCTTGTCAAGCCGCATTGTGGATTTTGACTTTATGCAGGACATGTGCTTATCACCATGGCAGTGTCTGATTTGATTCCAGGAGATTCCCCAATTATAATGTTGCACAGCAACAGTCTTCCACATGACTGGTCATTCCCGGGTCATTCATAATTTGCTTCAGCACCATAAAATTTTCAATATGTTCACTCATGCTAATTATCAATTGTTCCAAATATGCATTAGTATCACGGTGATGGAAAACAGCATGATTTGATACCTTTTCCAGAACACCCTTTCTTGTCCCCCATCTGTCTCCTAGCTTCCCAGAAGAGTCAGCCCCACTATTCTGTCCTCGCTTCCATGATCCTCTGGTCTTCCATGCCCTGTGGACCTAAATCATTTATATGGCTCAGAAATAGCAGCCGGGCTTTCACATCTGTATGGTTCACTTATCCCATTAAAAGTATCCTGGTCGACGTCACTCTGAAGTTCATACTATGCTGAGCTAGTTCGTCTTTTCCATCTCATTGAAGAGGTATGGGACAGAGAAGCTTGTCCATCCATTCGTGTCCTGCGTGTTGTTTTAAAGCAGAGACGTCTCTCAGCATTCATGTAACTCCACTGTTAATGGATTCTACCCCTGTGGAAAGATTCCCCGCGATGGGGGTGGGGTGTCCAATTGCTGTACTTTGGGTCAGTGTTTTCCATCGGTCAGGCAGCCTGTGAGCCTTTTACAGGTTTTATTAACTGGGCCCAGCTGGTCGCACAGCTGTCATCGCACTGTCTTGCTGGCTCGTTTTATAGGTGTCAGTCAATGACGCTGTAAGAAGGACATAAACAACAGACTGAGCTCTTTTCTAAAATGTTTACTCAAATGTCTTCAAACAGTTTAGAACACTGGCCAACATCTTTTTTACTTTCTTTTAGTCACACAAATCGAAATGCATGAATATTGCAGTATTTTTGTGTCGAATTCAAATATCTAATCGGAATTTTCCTGTTACGCAAGGATTTTGAGTGACACACCATTAAACTTCACGCTATACATGTTTATTCAGTATATGTGTATGATGGAATTGACTCTTCAAAAAGGTAGAAGTGTCTGATTTTCTGCTGTACTTGGCCTCAGGAACATCCCTCCAAAGGGTCCAGCAGAATACAGCCAGCATACTGGGACTCCGCTTGTCCTGATATCGTTTTTCTATATCAAAGAGAGAGCAGGACCCTGTCTCAACATGGCCAAACGTGTTACAGCCTCTAAACAGACTTACGGTACTTCACTCCCTTCTGCAGTCTTAAAAATATTGACAAACAGAAATAAAATATTTTTTCCTAAATTAAACTTTAATATGCTCATACATTCTTAATAAGGAATTGTGTACTGTGAATATAGCCTAAAAATTATGATGATAGAAAAATTCTGAGTGCATCTCTGATATCAGCATGAAAAAATACATAAAAGACATCCCTTGTTTTTTCTCTGCAACTTAATCATTGTTCCTCTCTTAGTAGCTCAGCATATGACTTGCTGGTCCCTCTTAAAGGGTCCGAAGGTTTGACCCATTGCCCTGGAATCTGCTCACCTTTAGGTCTTCAGAATCCACCAGTTTGCCGCAGCTGATGACAAATTACTCCTATTTCATTGTGAAAGTAGAATTGCACTGTGGCTCTCGTGCATAGCTTGGTGCCATTAAGCCCATGTTGAATCAAGTCAAGACTGTATATTTTTACTGAACTGAAAAAAGAGCCCAAGACTGCCAGCTGAAGAGGCACTTGAGCCTGTCAAACGTGTAACAGGACTGGTCAACACTATGGGCTTGTCTCATCACACCGGGCGGATACCCGCCTCAGCATCAGAAGAGTTAATAAGCAAGGGCATCACAGTTATGGGTAAGAATACTTTTCGCACAGGCTGATTTGCCTGTGAGTGTGAGACAAATGAGAAGGAAGTCAGAGGTCACAGCGAAGCCATTTTTTGAATACCAGAGCATAGAGAGGAGGTTTCAGAACGCTGCCACTCCAGCAAATGCCAGAGTTCCATCTTGACAACAGTGTGAAACGGCTTAATGTCATGACACTGGTACAGCTCAGTTCGCTGTGATTGCTGCTGACAAGGTGTAGATGAGGCTCATGTTTCATAGGTCACCTCGAAGCAATATTAAAAAATATCAGAGAATTTCTTAGAAATGCTAGTGAGTGGTGACGATCATTCTATTATTTTTTTTTAATGTCTGCATTTTAAATGCCAGTCTTATAAACCGAGTTCTCAGTATCCTGAAAGAACCATGGATATTATTATTATATATATATATATTTTTTTAATAAAAAAAAAAAGGTTGCAGAGAAAAAATTGCTTAAAAGAACCGCAGAACATTCAGCGTGTCCAGTGTCGAGTTTTCAAACCAGCTCCTTGCTCACAGAATTCACTAAATGCCGGAGACAGAGGGTGCAGGTGGCCGAGAATTTATTATATATTTATTTATTTCATATAGCATTCAATAAAACAATTTAAATACTAATTTATAAAAATGTAATTTTTAAAGCTATTACTGTTTTTATTGCCGTTTTTCTGTCTCCAGTAAAATTTACAGAAATAGAGATTCCCAGCCGCAGCACACGGCCAAGGTATTCCCAGTGGGGATCCTCCCAGGCCTGGGGAAAGGGGCATAAGGTCATTGTGCAAGTGGATTACCCGAGATAATAGTTATCTGATCTCCATTTTCTTTCAAGCAGCCTAAATTACAGCTATCAAAAACTCCCAGGAGGCACCACATTAGGCTGAGGTCTGAGGGATGAAATGGCTCTACCCTGTGAGTTAAATTAATCTCTGTTACATTTTTACTACAGTACTGGTCATGTCAGCCCTCAGGTAACACGAAGAAAACCTCAGTATGGAGTGAGGCTTATCATACACGGGCTGGAGTGCACTGTGGGGCTTCCACGTCCCTGTGATTAGGCACTTTGAGGTCTGGTGTTATTTGAAGGCTGTAGACTTGCATACAAACGTCAGGAATCATGGCCTTTTATTTACAACTAGATGTTGTTTCCATTGATACCAAAATTTGAACAGCAGCAGATGGACCCAGTCACCTGTTACTTGACCCCCACACAAACCTGTTGGTTCCCCAGAACATGCTGGTACTATAAATCTAAACGATTGATGTGAACTTCACAAGGCATTTGTGATGTTTCCCGCGATTGTGATTATAGAGAATATCAACATTCTTTTTACTGTTAGTCGTGAAGCTGAGTGTTTTCCGACGGACATCATTCCGGTGAATGCGAGCCAATGTTCATCAAATAAAGAGATGTAGCTAAAAGTTACAGGAGGCCAAAGAGTCCTGCAGAACAGATGCAAAACTGGAGATTAGTTGGAATATGTGCTTGTGTGTGAGACGTTGCACCTAAACATGTGTTAACAACTGTTGATATACAGCAGCTGTTGATATATGAATGTCTGTACAGCATAGTTTGTGAACTATGAATGAGACAGAAAGTCTTAGACCCCCCACTCACACTCCCGACAAGTGAACTGCATTTTAATGTTTAAAATAAAAACTAAATTGCAAAACATGTATCTGCAAAAAACTTCCTGATAGGTTTTAACATGGTGCGAAACACACACACAGGTTTGTAATTATATCTTTGTGGGGACTCTCCATTCATTTCTATGGGGAGAACTCTAATCACAACATGACGACCTTAACCAATACCCAGCCCTACGAGACGTTTTTGATTGCAGTCACAGATCTTTGTGGGGACTTGAGAAACATGTCCCCACAATATCAAAATAACTGGTGTATATTACATTGTGGGGGACCACATACACATACACACACACACATACACGTGTGTATATATATTTTTTTTTCCCGGATTGGCGTAAAAGACAACAACACATGCAGAGGGCTTACAGTTCTGACAGAAGAAGCAACACACTGTTACTGGCACATTTCTCAATGGTGAGTCATTATCAATATCATTCGAACTAACCTGCCGAATCGAAGACTCCTCTCTAGGCACATTAAAGAGTCCCTCAGTAAGCATAGCAACATTTAACTGTGACTGACATGTCCCCCAGGCTGCATGCTGGTATAACTACATAGTGAGGTACAGCCCTACATGGAATTCTGCACAGAGAAATAAAATGCCATCAGTCCTGCCACCAGCCAGCACTCCCAGTACTCCCAGTAGTCCCAGTCTGACCACGTTGACAGTTCATTCCCCAATTACCAGAATTATATGAAGACTCTCTGCATTATCCCGCTGATTTATTTTTTATTTTTTTTTTGGGGGGGGGGGGGGGGGCAGTTTGCTTTCTGCCCAATGGTGTCTGGATGTTGAATAAAAAAAAGTTTTCAGCATCTTGGTTTCTTATGTCTTGTCGACCCGTGAAACCTCACTGGGAAGATTAATCTACATCTGACACCAGGTCGCCAGGTTTGTTCATTACGAATATCTTATAGTTACCATCTGTGTAGGAAATGTATTTACAGTTACCTCTTTTCTTTTTTTCTGTAATTGCCTGGATGGATTAATGCCTTTCCGGTTCTCAGGACCGTCTGCTAATTCGTCGGGCCATAATCTGCACCATTACTTGTCATATGAGAAATTGGTTTTCTACACAATTGCAATTATGCAAATGGTGTGCTGACATGAGTCAATTATTTCAATTTTATCTTTTTCCTCCAGTAAGGTATTTTAATAATTACATGGAAAAAATCTCCAATATATTTCTTCATTTCAATTTGTAGTCTCATTCTGTCAGAACAAAAGTTGCAGAGAATGACTCATAAATTAGATATTAACCATGTAGGTACCTAAAATTATCAATGAGAAAAACAAAATCATTTTTATTTAGTTGTCATTGGTATCTTAGGCAGGTACTGTTATAGTAACAATGAGGATGTATGGGAGTCAATTGTATTATAATTGTAGCTAAGGAAACTCAACTAGAACCACTGGAACTCTGGGAACATTTCATTTCAATTTCTAGGTGTGTGCAGCTTTTCTATGTTCCTATAAACTACAGTAAAATCCCATTATAACGGACTTCAAGGGACCTGGCAAAACAATCGGTTATATCCTGAGTTGCTGTTTGCCCAGAACACAACTAAAGAACCCCATTTACTCATGCCACACCCCAGCAGACACACTTGTGGTACAGATTATTATATTGTACATGTAGTAATCCAACTTTACCTGACCAGGTACCTGACTATTAATAATCCCGACTACGTACGTACCTGCGCTGGATATCATCGGCACGCCACGCGCCTTGTAGGCGGAGCCTGCATGTCCGTTACAGTCGAACAAAACTACAACTAAAAGCGGCCCTGGAGACCAAATTGTTTGTCCGTTATAAGCAAAATTCCGTTATATGCGAGTCCGCTATATCCGATGCTTTTTCTGCATGTTCTTAAAGGCGCTTGGCCGGGACCAGCGGACCTCGTCCGTTATAGACGATATTCCGTTATAAGTGAGTCCACTATAATGGGATTTTACTGTATATTTAAACTTATTACTAGTAGAGGAGGCTAAACTAATTCAAAACGTTGTACTAATTGCTTTGAGTAACTGGAGAACCTGCAACACAGTACATCCTGTCAATAGGGTTAAAACCTCTAACACAGACCCTAAACATTTAATACTCCTGCTGATATTATATCAAACTCAATACTTCCCACAGAATATACACTGGTTAGCTCGGAGGCTCTGTCAGCATGGAGTTTCCTTTCTTGGGTTTGCACCTAAATGTCACCAGTAAAGGTGGAGGATTTGTTTCTGCCAGCACTTTGCTCTGCTTGGGGGCTTGGGATGAAAGAAGTGCCAGGTAGAGGCCAGAGAGACATGGAGAGGGGTCAGCACGATCGAGCAGGCGGGGAACAAAGGGGACATGGAGAAACATCGGGGGGAGCAAACACAGGGGCACAAAGGAAAGGTGAACAGCACCATAGGTGAGGACGGCGTCTGGAAATGAATTCAATCTACGATGAGAAGCCTGTAAAAATGAACCAGGGAACACAGTGAAAGGAAAGGAAAATTGTACAGTATATATGTGTAGCGGCTGTACCACTGGTGTATTTTAGGAGTTGTATTGGATGTGTGGATGAGGCTAAGAGCATTGTCTGGGTGAATAGGTCTAACCTATGATTATATAACATCCTACCTTGTGAGCACTATGTAGTTCATAAAACTTCTACCCGTCTTTTAAGCACCCATCTTGTCAAAGTTGCCTGGAGTCTATCCCAGGTGGCGTGGAGTACGCCTTTGACAGGATACCAGTCCATCAAAGCACACATACAGGCACTCACACGCACAATCATATTCTATAGGCAATGTAGAGACTCCAGTTTGCCCGATGCTGTATCTTTTGTCTGTGTGGGGACACCCATACAACACAGGGAGGACATGTGAACTCCACACACACAGGGCAGAGATGGGATTCAAACCCCCTGCACTGGGGACAGCAGTGCTAGCCAGTGAGGCACCGTATCACCGCTCACAAAGTGAAATGTTACATTACATATGAACTTTAAAAAACTTATTGATATTAATTGAAATATTTACATATCTTATTGGTTGCAAATGATGTGACGAATTTTTACCAATGTGTTTTATTATATTGCTTCCTTTTATGGTGGGGTAGATCAGAAGAGCAGATTGGTTGCTTCTTTTTAGCTATTGTAACTAGGCAAATTTTCAGCTTATAATCATTTATTGAGGAAAAGGCTCTCCAAGGTCAGCATGTGCTCTTTCTCAATGCAGTGTATCATGATAAGACCTTGGGTAGTCATCGCTGTGCACAATATACACAAAAATCAGTTGTATATGACGAAAGGAGAGCAGAACATTTTTTCTCTTCTTCTTACCCTGTCTGCTTTTCTCTCTGGGGCAGTACATGAATTTGTAGACAAAATAATATGGACTTGTGATATAAACTGCAAAGTGTTTTGAAGGTATGAGGCTTTTTCCTGAAATGGCAAAAAACATTACAACAATAAATCAGAATTGTCAAGGCAACAGCAGCCCTTCATGGTTGCCATGCAACCTTTTTGCACCTTCTGGAATTCTAGTGGACAGTGACTACACTGTCCACATGTATTTAACTCACAGGTGACTTCAAGAAATGCCCATCAGGCTGATGATTAATTAACGTGAATTTCAATTAGGGCTGCCACTAACCACTGTTTTTCTATGGATTAATCTATAGACTATTTTACCGATTGGTTGATTAATCTAAACGATTTATTTTCCTCCAGAAAATCAAATTTACCATTTAAGTTAATGGATGCTGGCCTTAGGCACTTTACAGACATTATTTTCGCCCACATTTCGATATGCAGACTAGTAGCCTGTCTAAAATATTTATGATGCATATTATGATGCCCAAAAGTTAGTAATCTGTATAAATTCGGCGTATCTCTATGCTTATTAAATTCGGTTAATGGAGTGATACAGGCTACTGTTTTGGTAAATCATGGAAGAAATAAGCACTGAATTGGCGGTGAAGGCAGGAATAGCACAGCAACCACATCTTTTTAAAAGAAAAGATATTTTGGATAAACAAGGTTAAAAAGACGTTGCTGATGTGACGGTACTTTTTGCTAATTAAAGTCCGACACATTTTTGTGGTAAATACTGTGTAGTTTTAATTTTAATTTCTGTTCAGGAATTATTTTCTTTTATTTAGTGACTGTTTTTCTTTCAGTTTTAGTTTACGATAATAAATCTGGTCCCAAGGAGCCCAACGTGCACAAACACACACAGGCACCATCAATCAGTGTAGAATAAGCCCAGATTTTAGCCTAAACATTTTATCAACCACTTATTCAATGGAGATTTCAAAGTAGCAGGCAGACAATATTATGGCTTTAATAATGAGTATATTTAGCAGCTACAAGGACAAAAGATATAAAAAGTGCAGCATAGCAATGGCAAACCGTGCATCCGGTGGTTTTGCATACCCTGTCGCTCCATCATCCAGAATAGTGCTTCTGTGTTTCTTCTTCAGGTACTCATGCACATTGCTACCGCCATTGAAACTTTGCACAGTGTAAAACCACCTTTTTGTTTAGTGATAATTTGAACTACTTCCATAATTACTTAGTGATATTAAAGGAAACAATTGTTATAATGAATTGCAGCATTTTAGAAATCATAAAAGATAATATCGTTAAAATAAAAATAATAACCGATGCGGCGACTTGAAATATTGATGTTGATGCATTTTCAGCGGCGATGTCATCGACTACGTTGACTAATCGCAGCAGCCCTAATTTCAATACCAATGGAAAAGTTGTTTTTTGGATTTTTGAAAATTGCGTCCATTAATCGCTGACACTCTGCAGCGTCTAATCATTCTATAGATTCTATATCTAGCTGAACTTGTGTTATATACAGTATATGAAATCATATTTATATATTGCCCACAAATATTTATTGAATAGTGCACTGTCATTGTCAGTTCTCTAACATGTAGTTTGTGTCTAATTGTCTAAATTTGTGTCTAAATTTACAAACACAACTTGACTGGGTGAAAATAACTGAATAATGCTGCAAACGTTCTATTTTAGAAAGTCTGTCTCCTCTATCCATCCATCTTTGATACTGCTGATTCAGGATGAGGGGCGGCTGCAGTGTAAAACACTACATTTTTGCTTAACACAAAATCCACATGTGGGAAATTTAGAAATGCCATTTAGTGTGGCTGCATTTTTTTGGACTGCAGGAGGAAGCCCCCAGCACACACACGTAGTTAAGGCAGGACTCAATCCCGCACCTATTTAGCTGTGAGGCAATAGTGATGCCTATTGTGCCCCCATATATATGTAATGCTACTGAAAGAGTCATGTTGTCTACTGCCGTATTCCCACTGTGTTCAACAGTGAGCTGTGTTGATAATGTCAGACGTTATTGAGCCATGAATAAACCAAACAGAGGCGGACGATGGGTTTCCGGAGATATTCAAGTAATTTAAAGGCTAAAATTTATTTAACTGAATAGTCAAGCTTTTGCTTAGCTGAACAGTTTCACAGCTGATAAGCTTTGCTAAATGGATCAGCATGGATGCTGTGTTTTCTTGGCAGAATTGCCATCTTGGTTGCCAGCAAGTCCACACAGTAGAGACAGCAATCAAATCCTCAACCCTGGAGGTGTGAGGTAACAGTACTGCCCACTCAATCTCCATGCAGTCTCTACATTGTAATTATATATAGCCGATCTGTGTAATTGAGAGGAATCTATTTGTGCCTGTTTGAAGTTCTTATGAATAAGTATTACAAAGACGGGTGTTTTAAGGGCACACAAAGATCAAAATGGATATTCTGGTAGGTTCTGGTAGATACGTCCTCGGTCTGTTTTTATCAAACTGTTTCTCAGTGTTTGAGATCAATTAGCAGTAAAATATTTGGTGCCCCATAAAAAACAATATAGAGCTGAAATTGCGCAGGTACCCAGTTCCTGTTGAATGCTCGTGGTGCATGACAGGATGAGCACTTCTGTTATATGAAAGCAAACAGGGG